>MU772624.1:12634-27954 GCA_026770625.1 Nicotiana glauca | reverse complement strand
ACAGACTCTAGAGGGGATCCTATAGCCCAAGCGCCATATTACTGCGGTGCACAACCCGATCCAATATATCATTGCAGTGTGTAGCCCGATCAATACATGTTAATATCAATGCGGTATGCATCCCGATCCATAAATTTATACATAATCCTGACCATCAGGTCCTCGACCTCTCACTCAGCCATTAACCTCACAGCCACTCGGGCATTTCAGTAAAAATTAGGAACTTAGCCCAGACAGTTTTCATATATTTGAAACTAGAGTAATGAAACTGAATCAACAATAAACAGGTAAAATCATGACTGAGGATATGCTTTCAAATATAACAGTGTCAGGAAAGTAGTAAAATACCTCCAAGGGTCCAAACAATTTAGCACAAGACGCGAAATTGAGATCCTTCTGCTTGAACAAGTGTTGCAGGCTACGATGATTAGTAAACACCTTACAAGGCACACCATAAAGATAAAACCACCAAATCTTCAATTCATGAATAATGGCAGCCAACTCTAGGTCATGAATAAGGTAGTTCTTCTCATGGGGCTTCAACTAACGAGAAGCATAAGCAATCACTCTACCCTCATACATCAACACACACCCAATACCAACTCTCTAAGCATCACAATATACAGTATACGAACCTGAAGTTGATGGCAAAACTAACACAGGAGTGGTGGTCAAGTCAGTCTTGAGCTTCTGAAAGCTCGCCTCACACTCATCCGACCATCCGAATAAATCACCCTTTTTGAATCAATTTGGTTAAGGGTGATGCAATGGACAAAAATCCTGAACGAACCGATGGTAATAACCCACCGAACTAAGAAAGTTGTGGATCTCAGTGGCTGAGGACGGTTTGGGCAAACTCTGAACCGCCTCTATCTTCTTTGGATCAACCTAAATATTCTTACTGGACACCACGTGCCCCTAGAAAGCTACTAAACTGAGACAAAACTCATACTTGTAGAACTTTGCATAAATCTTATCCTCCCTCAATATATGTAACAACACTCTCAAATGGTCCAGGTGATCCTTTTGACTACGTGAGTACACCAGAATATCATCAATGAATACAATGAAAAACAAGTCGAGATAAGGCTGAAACTCACTATTCATCGAATGCATCAACGTTGTTGGGGCATTGGTCCGCCCAAAATACACCACAAGGAACTCACAATGACCATATCTGGTCCTGAAAGCTGTTTTAAGAATGTCCGAGTCCCTGGTCTTCAACTGGTGATACCCTGACCGGACGTCTATCATGGAGAACACTCTCGCTCCCTAAACTTGGTCAAATAAATCATCAATACAAGGCAAAGGATGCTTGTTCTTCATTGTGACCATGTTCAAATGCATATAATCAATGGACATCCTCAGAGTTCAATCCTTCTTCTTCTTCTTCCCAAATAGAACAAGCGTACCTCAAGGAGACACACTAGGCCGAATAAACCCCTTATCAAGGAGTTCCTAAATTTGCTCCTTCAACTCCATCAATTTTGCCGGTTCCATATGTCACACCCCCTTTTCTCTATTACACCCCGAGAAGGGTATAATAAAAGGATTTTTTTCTAATTAAAGGGCAATCGAAACAGAATTCATTTATTAAGATATTCAGAGTCGCCACTTGGGAGATTTATGGTGTCCCAAGTCACCGGTTTGAATCCCGAATCGAGAAAAGAGTTTGACTCTGTATTACAATCGCGAACCAGAAATCCGAGTAAGAAATTCTATTAACCCGGGAGAAGGGGTTAGGTGCTCCCGAGTTTCGTGGTTCTAGCACGATCGCTCAACTGCTCTATTTAGCAAAAATCTGATTTTAGTACATGTTATCCTATTATGCAATTTTAAAAATACTTACCACTTTTAATTAAATTTTTAGAAAGTGAACGTCGTTTTAAAATATGTTTATGGATCACGTCACATGATATTTTGGGATTTGGATTTGGGTTAAATTTGAAACCGCTACCTAACTCGAACACCTAAATTACGTTACGACATTAATCCTAGTGATCTTAAAATATTTTCAGCCTCCAATGATTCTTTTGGGCCTCAATGATTGGCCCATGACTATGGACACGCAATGGGATCCACAAAGTGCTACAACTTTCTGAAGATTTAACAGTAAGCCCAAAAGGATTGACTAACATGGCTACTAACTGGATGTTGAAATTTCAATTTCTTGTCATTTTTGGCTACTTATGCTGATTTGGATTTCAATTCTACCATCATTTATGTAAAGAGGTGAGATTTAGGCGGACGCATTATCATATACAATGTTTACAGAGTGATGAATACGAATGGCTTGATGGTTAGCAGAACCAAAGGATTTTTTTATTTAGAAATTAAGATTATTTAGACTTAACAAATCAACATATACAGAGATAAACCTATTCTAAAAGACATTAAAACATCTGAGATCATTTTTGAAAGCCAGTGTGAGATCATTTAAACTATTGGATGATTCAAGCTAAATATTGATTTTAGATCCATGTTTTAGTCCTGGATATGGATTCATATACTAAAAATGATGTGGCTAAGGCTTAATTCCAGCACTGCATTGAAACCTATGCGATTTATTGCTAAATCCTATGACCATGGATTCAATTTTGCATTAGTACTAAACTCTTCCTAAAATCGAATTATTCTAACAACCACAACAAGTAAATATCTACAACAATATTACTTAGTTTCAGCTACAACAACTAAGTATTAAATGCTAATATGATCTTCAGTTCATAGCTGATATACTCCAGTTGTGAAGTCCAATTATACAGTCCAGGAGTTTTTAAAAAACAAATACATATTAACATTAAACTAGATTAAACAATTGCATCTAACACATATTTAGCTCTTAACAAGTTACAGTCTAGGCAGGCACAAATGGAGCAAATATGCGAGCAGTTTTCATTACATTTCCACATCAAAGTTACACTGAATCAAGTTCAAATATATACCTAAAAATGGAACAAAATAAAAGGAGTAGGAGTCAACAGCAATAAACATACAGCAGTCACAACCAGCAGTTTGAAATCGAGCTCAAACCCCAGGATTAATATCCAAACGAAATCTAGCAATCATAAAACCAGTAACGAGCCAAAATAACTCGAATAGACAAGATTCAAACTTGGAAATGACTCTAAGAGCTTTTAAACCTCAGGTACTGAATAAGCCAGGAAATTCAAGCCATTTTGAACCTAAATAAGCTAGAGATTTGAATTGAATGCTGGAATTTGAAACTGATCTAAGGAGAATCAATGTAGCAATATTTTTTCTTTGTTTTCTGTTGCCTTTTTGAACTAAGATCTAAAGGAGTTTTTGAATTTGAAATTCAAATTTTAGCAATGAAAACTTGTGGTAAGTGGGGGGGGGGGATAGGAGAATTTTCAGATTCTAAAACTTGTAAATGAAAACAAGGGGGATGCCTTTTATAGGCAAATTTCAGGGGGAAGCTTCAAGATTTCCCTCACACTTTTTCCCCCTCTTTTATTTTTAGATTTTATTCCTTAGCCCTAAAGTCTTGACTTGTTGCCTAAATTATTAAGCATAAACTACTAAAATTTAAATTAAGACCCTCTTCTAGAAGAGTCTAGAGTATTCCAACTTAACCTACAACATGGCTGCACCACTCTAAGTACCTAAATTGCCCTTGAACTCATGCTGAAATTACTAGCCTAGTACAGCTATATCCAAACAATTATTTAACTAGGGTTAACTAATCTAAGCCTAATGATTATTTGAAACTAAATACCAGACTATGGAATTATTAAAGACAATTACCAATTAAACTGACTTAAACTAATTAACACTATCTAGCAACAATCATAAGGGATTGAAATTCATACATGGCTTCAAACAGGATCGATTAATGAATCAAAGACAAATAGAAATAGATTCGAAACAAAAATCTAAATTACCAACACATGATTAAACAAAATGAAATAGAATTAAACTACAAAACAATTATTGAAATATATGCGGAACCCAAAACTAAAAATCAAAACGGAAATAAATGAAAAAGCTTACTGAATTAATATCTATCGCATTCAAATAACCACTAAACTAATTAACAATAATCACCAAAGCAAGATCAAATCACAGGAAGCAAAAGGAGGAGAGCATAAAAAGAAGGAAACAACACAAGAGAAGAATAGGGGGAAATTCACTATTAGACTCAAACGCTCCTGTATGGACAAGTGATACGCAATGGTTGCTTGTGCAAATGAATTTGGCCTTGGCCCAGAAAATTCGAATACTAGATGTGAAATTGAAGGACTTCGATTGGGATTCTTGTGCAGTAAACATGAGAATGGGGCTTGGAGTAGCCTGGGGGTTGTGAAGTGTAAATTTGGTACGATTTGGGGCGGCGTCGCTGTGGGTGGCGAAGGCGGTGGAGGCGGCAACAACAGACTCGAATATTCGAGAAGATTGGGTGTGATTCGAGCCATGGAAGTTTGGGGTTTGGAAAGAGGAGGTCATGGGGAATCTGTAGTGTAAATTTTAGGTTCATCGGACAACAGCCGCTGGAAGAGGCAATTTTTGGCCGGCGGCGTGTGGTGGTAGGCGACAGAGAGATGAAGGGTTCTATGATGTTGATGTGAAAGGCGAGGGGTAGGGGATCTGAGGGGGTGGGGCTGGGTTCAGATAATTATATTGTTAATGATGGGGGCTTCCCATCCGTTGGATTAATCAACCTCGACGGTTGAGATTTATTTGGGCAATACGACGTCGTTTTGGCGTCTCTGAGCTAGACTGGATTGAGAACATTTGGGATGTGGTCAATTTGAACTGGTTTTGAGGGATTGGGATTGATTTCACATGGATTTGGCCCAAAAATGGATAATCCATGAAGACCCCTCAATTTGCTTTTAATGCCCTCTCTTTTTTATTTTTTTATTTCTTTTATGTATTTTTTTCTGATATTTGTTAAATGCAAAATTAAAAATAAAAACCCAGTTTGACTCTAAAATTACACTTCTTAATTTTCAAATGCATTAATTCCTAATTTAAATGCAACTTAAGACAATTAAAAATATAAGTGCAAAAAGAACCATTTTTGTTATTTCATTATTTGTTTGTAATATTAATCACTAATTAATCCTAAAATATGACATTAACCCTACATGCAAATGCCAAGTACTTTTGTATTTTTCATGAATTAAGTAATAATAAACGTGCACAAACAAATGAAACAATTAACAAAAAATACCACAAAAATTCATAAAATTGCAAATAATGAAAAAGTTATTTTGTTTTGAATTTATGGGAGTAATTCATACAGGGCAAAAATCACGTGCGCACAGCTGCCCCTCTTTACTCGGGAACACGAAGAGTTTTCGGGCAAAGATAAGTTAGCGGATACGAGTGATTTTTTGCCCGTTTGAACACTCTGTGTGAAGCATTTTTGAAAGATTTGACCGCACCCTGCTTTGGAGGCTGCCTACACATCCTTGGCTAAAAAGGAATCAGGTCAGTGTAGTTCAGGAAGGTTTGGTAGCTGGGACTACCAGGAGCTGTGATTCCACTGTTGTTGCTGCTGCTACTGCTTGCTGACCTCCTTATTACACCATGTTGAAACAAAAAGAAGCTAGCCTAAGCTATGATCTATGAATTACAAAAGTCCTATCTATGCCTTGATCTTGCGGTTCTCGTTGCCTTGAACTTGTGATCGGAGATGTTTTGCAATTCCTCCGAGTGAAGCTTGACTGCTGAAATATCAAATATATGCCTCTATTCTACAGGCTGTCTCCTGACTGCTAACACTTGAAATGTATTCCCTTATTCTCTAGGTGGGCTGCTGATTGCTGTCACTTGAAATGTATTCCCTTGTTCTCCAAGTGGGCTCTTGACTTAAACAAAATAGACAAACAAAGAAAATTTTCCACCCTAGTTTGGTGGCTGGGCACATCATGTTACCAAATACTAAAATTTGAAAGCTAAAATTTGAATTGTACTTCTCTTGTTCTCTAGGTGGGCGCCTGATTGCTCAAACTTGAAATGTATTCCCTTGTTCGCCAAGTGGGCTCCTGATTGCTGAACTTGAAATGTATTCCTTTGTTCTCCAGGTGGGCTCCTGATTGTTGAACTTGAAAAGTATTCCCTTGTTCTCCAGGTGGGCTCCTGACTGCAACAAAATAGACAAACAAAGAAAAAAATTTGCCCCAGTTTGGTGGCTGGGCACAGCATGTTACCAAATATTAAATTTTGAAAGCTAAAATTTGAATTGTACTTCCCTTGTTCTCCAGGTAGGCGTCTGATTGCTGAAACATGAAATGTATTCCCTTGTTCTCTGGGTGGGCTCCTGATCGCTGAACTTGACAAGTATTCCCTTGTTCTCCAGGTGGGCTCCGGATTGCTGTACTTAAAAAGTATTCCCTTGTTCTCTAGTGGGCTCCTGACTACAACAAAATAGACAAAAAAAAAATATTGCCCCAGTTTGGTGGCTGGGCACATCATGTTACCAAATATAAGAATTTGAAAGATAAAATTTGAATTGTACTTCCTTGTTCTCCAGATGGGCGCCTGATTGCTGAAACTTGAAATGTATTCCTTTGTTCTCCAGGTGGGCTCCTGATTGCTGAACTTGAAAAGTATTCCGTTGTTCTCCAAGTGGGCTCCTGATTGCTAAACATGAAAAGTATTCCCTTGTTCTCCAGGCGGGCTCCTGACTGCTGAACTTGAAAAGTATTCCCTTGTTCTCCAGGTGGGCTCCTAACTGCAACAAAATATACAAACAGAGAAAATTTTCTTCCCCAGTTTCATAGCTAGGCACATGGGTGAGTGTTAAAATAAATTATTCTATCAACTATTATGAGAATTTGAGAGCTAAGACTTATTATATAGGGAGGTCCTGACATCTCCTAACAATTACGAACCTAAGTTATATATTCTAAAGGTGTTACTTCCACTACATTGTTATCAACGATGTCTTAACTTCTCCCCATTATCCAGGCGGGTCCTGACAACTTCTAGTTAGAAGACGATTTTAACCTAAGTTATATCTACTAAGGGTACGACTTCCACTATATCTTGTTATCTAGACTGACGTTAAAACTACGTCCCGTTATTCCGGAGGGTCCTGAAAACTGCTAATTGAATCCCATCTTAAACATGCAAACTTATGCTCCTTTGGGTTACATTTATGCTACATTATTCTACTCATGATTGTTTTGAAATTGAAACCAAGTCTTGTTTTCTAGGAGGGCCCTGAGAATTTCCAGTAATACTTGTTTGGGTGCTGCCTTTCCTTACAAAGGGTTTCTCCAAAACATCTGCCCCTATTTCAATCAAAGAAAAATCTTGTCAGTTTAAAATGTGGTGGTTGGTTAGTGGCTTTGAACTTTGAGGGAGATTTCTCCTTCACTTCCCATGAATACTGATTTCCACTCGAAGACCTTGCTTGTTTCTGGATTACACCCCTTTCTCTGTCATCCTCATCACATAGAATACCCTTTCTCCCTTTGAACCCACTATCTTCTATTTGTTGCATTGCATGGACTGGCGCCTTCCTAACCTTTTTCTCTCACATGAATCCCCAAAGTATGTCCATTGCCCCCACTCTGTGTATGTGCTGTTCTTTCTTGACTTAACCAATGGCCTCGGCCTTAAGGTCTGTTGCTCCTTCACTTGTCGCGATAACTGATTCTCGCTCGAATACCTTACTTGATTATTGACTAACCACTTTCTTTGTCACCCTTAACACAGAATATACCTAGTCCGTTCACCAAACACCTTCCATTTGTTGCATGGTTCCTGAGTTGAGACGTACTAAACCCTTGTATTTCACATGAATCCCAAAGCACGTCAATTTCCACCCACTCAAGATGTATGTTGTTCTTTCTCGACTTTAAAACCCTGGTCCGGTCCTTAAGGACTGCAGCTCCCCTATTTTCCATGACAAACTTTGACTTCTGCTTGGAAGGTCTTGCTCGTCACTAGTTCAACACCCCTTTATCAAGCTTATCACAGAAAATACTTTTGATCTATTCGCCCTAACCCTTCAGTTGTGGTAATGTTCATGAATTGACATATGCCAAGACGTTGCATTTCACAAGGATCCCAAAGTATGTTGATTGTTGCCAACTCAGTATGTCTGCTGTTCTTTCCTGACTTGACGCCTTGATGTGTCCACCAAATCCCGTTTGTTTTAAGTGGAAAGCTTGGTGGCAGATTTTGAAGTCATTTCTCACTTGTTATTACCAGACAGACTCAAGAGGAGGAAGTGAACAGGACAAAAGGAATATAGTAGGAGGACAATGAAAGAGATTATTCCTTACAAGAAAACTACAAAGTAGAAACCTATCGGATGTGGATACCGACTCTAATGACCTTGACATCCACCTGCAGCCTATTATCTTTAGCAAATCTAATGTTCGGCTCTTGTTGCACCTTTTCGCCACAAAACTAGGCTTCAATGCTCCGTTACCCGATCTGATTCACAGTCCTTGTTCGACTTGTAGTATCCAAAGGGTTTTCACCATCAAGAATCTCTCATTTTTGTCTTTCTCTCGCCTTACTGTCGCCTCATGGTGCCCGTGAAGGTTTTCACCAATAAGACTCTCTCATTTTTTATTTCTCTCATCTTTCATCGCCTTGGGGTACCCGTGAGGGTTATCATCAATAAGACTCTCTCATTCTTCATTTCCTTCGTTTGGACCGGATTGTTGCCCTTGGCATGAATCACCTCTTCTCGCTTGACTCGGCATTTCTTGAAGACTGATCGGAAGGACTTTCTTTGGAATGTAATGTGGGATTTTGGATAGGACTAGAAAGAAAGGGTATCAAAGGCTCAAAACAATTCAACATGGGTTCAAAATTACATCTTTCGGAATCATATTTCTCACAACGACCTGGGATTTTGGATAGGACTAGAAAGAAAGGGTATCAAAGGCTCAAAACAATTCAACATGGGTTCAAAATTACATCTTTCGGAATCATATTTCTCACAACGACCTGGGATTTTGGATAGGACTAGAAAGAAAGGGTATCAAAGGCTCAAAACAATTCAACATGGGTTCAAAATTACATCTTTCGGAATCATATTTCTCACAACGACCTGGGATTTTGGATAGGACTAGAAAGAAAGGGTATCAAAGGCTCAAAACAATTCAACATGGGTTCAAAATTACATCTTTCGGAATCATATTTCTCACAACGACCTGGGATTTTGGATAGGACTAGAAAGAAAGGGTATCAAAGGCTCAAAACAATTCAACATGGGTTCAAAATTACATCTTTCGGAATCATATTTCTCACAACGACCTGGGATTTTGGATAGGACTAGAAAGAAAGGGTATCAAAGGCTCAAAACAATTCAACATGGGTTCAAAATTACATCTTTCGGAATCATATTTCTCACAACGACCTGGGATTTTGGATAGGACTAGAAAGAAAGGGTATCAAAGGCTCAAAACAATTCAACATGGGTTCAAAATTACATCTTTCGGAATCATATTTCTCACAACGACCTGGGATTTTGGATAGGACTAGAAAGAAAGGGTATCAAAGGCTCAAAACAATTCAACATGGGTTCAAAATTACATCTTTCGGAATCATATTTCTCACAACGACCTGGGATTTTGGATAGGACTAGAAAGAAAGGGTATCAAAGGCTCAAAACAATTCAACATGGGTTCAAAATTACATCTTTCGGAATCATATTTCTCACAACGACCTGGGATTTTGGATAGGACTAGAAAGAAAGGGTATCAAAGGCTCAAAACAATTCAACATGGGTTCAAAATTACATCTTTCGGAATCATATTTCTCACAACGACCTGGGATTTTGGATAGGACTAGAAAGAAAGGGTATCAAAGGCTCAAAACAATTCAACATGGGTTCAAAATTACATCTTTCGGAATCATATTTCTCACAACGACCTGGGATTTTGGATAGGACTAGAAAGAAAGGGTATCAAAGGCTCAAAACAATTCAACATGGGTTCAAAATTACATCTTTCGGAATCATATTTCTCACAACGACCACAACTTCTACCCCAGTTTCCGTTTTGGGGACTTTTGGATTTTAATTTTGTAATGACTGAACCTCAGGGAGAGGCTTCCTACGTACCCTTTCGGGATCAAGTCAAACGTAATTCAGGCCCTAAAATTAGTTCGTTATTACAACCTTCCCTTTTCCATTTTTTTTATTTCTTTTTCTTTTCTTTTTCTTTTTCTGTTCTTTCTTCTCTTCTTTTTTCTTTTCTTTTTTTTTTGATTTTTTTTCTCTTCTTTTCTTCTTTTCTTTTCTTTTTCTTTTCTTGTTTTTTTTGTTTTCTTTTCTCTTTTTTTCTTCTTCTCTTTTCTTTTCTTTTCTCTCATTTTCTATTTCACTGTTTTTCCCTTGTTTCTTCACTTACTTTCCCCTGTTCGAGCTTACAAGTTTATTACTGATTCCGAAAGAGGGGTATGAAAGAAAATAAATAAGGCTCAAAAGGGGTAACAAAGGATAATATTTTTGGATGGCAGAACAAAACGCCTTCGTCATTTCAATCTCCAAAAATATGCCCAGTACAAACTACACAATTAACAAGTTGAGGAAAACATACATAACATCATTTGATTGCACCAGAATTAATAACCATATTTGCACATTTGCCTTCTACATTTGTCAATTACCCAGCACCATTGTGTACCAAATGCGGTACCATGAACGGCCCATGTAAACTTGGGGCATGATGCATTTCAACAGTATTTCATTATGTTTTATTTGCCTAAGCTTCACACAATTTGGGCTCGAAGTGATCTCAAAATGCCCTTACTTATTTCCGTCAAATGTCCCTATCATCTTCAACATTGTTTCATTGCTTCATTACTAAACTGACTTTTAAAACTAGGCTAAGACTTATGTGTGCATGTCATGTCACTAGAACCAGCATGAAAAGAACTATAAACGGAGAAGAGAACTAAACAAAATGACAAAAAATGACAGGAAATAGAGAATTGCATTAGACTGACGGTAAAAGGGTTTAAACGACAAAACAAGCAAACTAGGTCAGTGTTACAACCCCTGAATAAACCTAGACAGCACTAAACAAGCAAACACAGCAAAGTGAAAGGATAGAAGGGTTTGAGTCACAAGACAATATCCAGATTACAACCCTGAAATAACTCGGACAATAGAAATGACAACAAAATAAACCACCAAAACTTTATTATGACTGAACAAGAAATGAAGTATCTCCCCAATTACCAAGCGCGACATCTTTAGCCACTGAGTTTCACACCAATATTACTTGAACCATCACAAGTCTTCATCACATTGTTCTTAGCAAACTACTTTTGGGTTCCTTTTGCCAGCTCGTTCTCATAATCAACCTCTGATAACGCTTAAACCTTAGTAGCATGTGGACCTCTAAGGATCTCAGAAGAGTTCTCTTGTTCTTTTTAAAAATAAATCATACCTACCATATGCGTCTCATCATACACAGGAGATGGACTTTGGCTAGTGTTTGCTGTATCTGGATTTTGCACGACAATGTCGCTTGCATCAATAAGCTTCTGAATCACATTCTTCAGATTCCGACATTCCTCTATGTCGTGCCCCAGGGCACTTGAGCAGTATGCGCACCTTTGAGAAAGATCAAACTTCTTTGGGAGAGGGTTCGGCGTTTTTATCTGAATCGGCTTCAACATGTCCAATGCCCTTAACCTCTGGAACTGACTGGCATATAACTCTCCCAACGGAGTGAAGGTTTTCTTCTTCCGTAACCTCTCATTCTTAAATGCTGGATTGGGCTGAAAACCTGATCCAGGGTATTTTTGGTAAGGTCGCGGGGGTAGATATGCATTTTGTGGAGCTGGGTACTGCGAATGTGATGTGCGATTTTGGGATTTTTGTAAAGAGGTAATGTCTGAGAGAGTCATCTAGTGTACACGGATATCCGTGGGGACGACGTCGAGGCTGGAAGTGTTGACCAGGAAAACCTGTCGGATCGTCTTTTCTATTTCTCTTTCTTCCACCCAAGCTTACTGGTATGTTCTGAATGGCTTCCGAACAACTCACGATTTTGCCTGCCTTGATCCCTTCTTCCACTAGCTCCCCCATACTATTTCTTCTTCGCTAATCGGGGGACTGACTCGAGCAGCTTGCTCCCACCATCTGAGCCCAAACTCATTAAAGCTTTCCTCCAGCTTCTTTTCCATCTTAGATAGCGAGGAGTGGTCTGGGGTAACACTCGATTTGCATTGAAAATATTGGACAAAGTCTTGATCCATGTCACCCAATGTAAGCCACTTATCACTATCTTGACGAGTATGGCAGTCCAAGGCTAGCCCAACCAGGGTCTTACCGAAATACGCCCTCATCAAGTCATCTTTCTCTGCAACAATTCTCATTTCGTTTCGATAGACCCTCAGGTGGGCTACCGAATCTCCACACCCATCATAAAAGTTTAATTTTGGCACTTTGAACCTCGCGGGTAGGTGGACATCATGGGGCACAATCAGTTCTTTGCGAGTCATGCTACCCCGGCCTCCCACTCTTTGCTTGTCCCTTAAGGAATGTTCTATGCCTTTCAGCATCCTGGGTACCCCATCTCGCCCTTCTCTTCCTGTAACCTTTTTATTTCTAGCATGAAGCTTATCCCGGTAGCTCTTCTTATCTGAATGAAGGACCTTGTAGGCAATCTCTGGGGGGTGATATTGGGCATTACGATCTTTGAGTGGGTATTCATTGTTTGGGGTAGTGGATATGACAGGGGGCAATTTTGGGCAGAAGTAACTGGAGGATGAGTGATGGAGCTAATAGGGTGGTAGGGAAAATTGTGATAAGCGGGTGTATCTGGAGAATATGGAGGATCATCAGGCATTGTATTGAGAGTTTGGGTAAGGGCAGCATCCGAAAAATTTGGTGGCGGCGGGGGTGGTGCCTTCCCAGTCATCCGGGCCTGATACATGTCTGCCATGTGTTGTCTTAACATCCTCACCTCTTCAACCAACCCATTATCCCGTTCAACCAACTGTTGTCGAGCACTGGTATTAACCAACTCAGTTCTATTATTATTTGCCATTGCCTTTTGTCCTTGTGTTGTAAAGAAGATTTACCGCTTTAAAACTACAAACCAACCACCTTTCTAAAATTATATGACAAAATGAAACCATAACGTTAGTTTTAGGGCATTTAACATATTGGTACCTGCACATTTGGGGAATGAATGCACCTAGGTAGTTAACATTTCATATTATGCTTTTGATCGGTCGCATGCGTCATCCCGACCTTTTCCTTATTTCCAATTGCAAACTTTCTCTTGTTTTTTTTTTTTTCCTTCTTTTTTTTTTCTTTTCACTCTTGCCTTTGTCTTCTCTTGTTCCTATTCCCTCCCTTTCTCGATTTTTCTCTTTTCTTTCTTGGTTTTTCGCTCCTTTTCTTTTCTTTTTCCTTTTTGTTGTCTTTCCTCTCTTTTTTGTATTGTGGTCGAATTCTATAGAGATTGCCTACGTATCATGACCCCACATGAATCAGACCAAGCATAGCTCTTGCAAATAGATGCAAAAATAAGGAAACAATTTTTGGGGAATTTCTAATTTCCATTAACAACTATGATTACAAAAACTACTAGACTATTTGTTTGTTTTCTTTTTCTTGAACAAAGGAAATTACAAAAACAGACTCAAAAGCAAAAACACAGACTCGATTACTAAGAATACATTAAAGCTTCAAATCCTGGGGCCCGCAGGGCATCATTCGGCATCGCCGCGGGCCTGCGTGCAAGACCCATTCGCAACTGATCTAAATCATTCATGACCTGGCAAAAAAATATCATTACTTAGGCAAGTAAAGTGGTACGACCCATCCGTTCACCGGCCTCACATTTCATAACAATATAGTTGGCAATGCTTCTGATCATTTCCCTGATTCAGCCCTTTTCTTGGAGGAGTCAACTTATTTGTTGGGTACGAGCCTCTAGCACCTAAGAGTCCTGGAAATGAAGGTCCTGTAGCAATTTATTTTCCTTTTCCCTCTCGGAAATTAACCTATAGCAATGGTCCCTCTTGGCATGTATTTCTTTGTCTTGCCGGGCTGCCTTTTCCTCAAGGGTATTCATTTTTCTTTTCATGTTGGCCATGGTTCCCTCGTAGTTTCTCTTTATTTGTTGCACAAATTGGGCTCTTTCCTAAGTATTCTTGGCCCACTGTGCCCTAAGTCGTGCCATATTCCCCTCGGATTTCTCTAATTCTTCCTGACAGCCCAAGACTTGCTTTTTCAACCCTTTAATCAACCTTTCATCAAATAGACTTTTTTCTTAGTTCTTGGAATCTGTTTTCATTTGCTAAATTTGGGCTTTTAGGGCTTCATTTTCCTGGGCTAACTTTTTTTTATCACCTTCATCGGCTGCAGCCTATACACTCTTTTTGAATTGGAGATCTCAGACCTGTTGCTCCAACTTTCCTATTCTTGCTCGGTATTCCCTTTCCTTGGCTTGCCAATCCCATTGAACCTGGGCCTCATCGGTAAATTGCTGCACGTATGGCCTTTTAGCAGGTCTCTCATGGATTTGAAACCTTTTGCCAAACCACGTCAAATATTTGGGATCTACCTTGCCTCTAGCTTGGTCCTATGCTATGGTTTTAGGCTCGAGGTACATGCACTCGTTCCATATTTGCCGGATTTTGCCTTCTGGGAATGTAGTTTTTGGGCCTAACTCAATGACTTGCCCGCTCAGGTCTTCATCATTATGAACAGTGTGAAATCTTCAAAGTTTCCTGAGGACTCGGTCAGGAGCATAAGGTTAGATGCTTTGAATACCCATCAGAAGAATGTAAGGTACGTTTGTCGATGTGTACAGAGGTTCGGTAGTAGGAAGCCACCCAAAAGCCCATTCAACTTTATCCGCCGTCAATGATCTCAAGCATGATGACCAAGCCTCTGTGCCCTCGGGGAACTCAATACCTGTTACCCGGGTCCCGAATTCTACAATACAACTCAGCCCGGTTAAAGCGTAGTTCATATACCCCATGCGATGACATAGGTGCTCCTGTATCCACAACTATAATAGCATATTGCAACCTTGAAAGAATTTCACACCTTCTCGACATTTGGTCAAAGCTCGGTACATTTCTACTACAATCAGGGGAACCACTATGCTAGTAGGTTTTTTAATGGCAACTTCTAGCATCCCCAGAAGGCCAAGGTCTATGTGACCATCTTTTCTTGGACAAACCACAACTCCTAGAAAGGAAACCATGAAGTCTAATCCTCGTCGAGCTTCCCATTTGTCTTTATTCCCGACATGTGTCAAACCGGTATTGGGCTCTTCAAAACCTTTTGGGTTACCATACCAGTGATATAAGAAATGCAATGTACAACACCCCTATGCTAGATGAGGGTCTTG
>MU772624.1:0-10287 GCA_026770625.1 Nicotiana glauca | reverse complement strand
CACAGTATCTCTGCTTCCCCTTCCCAAATCATGCCACCACATATGGAGTTTCAAGGAGATCTCACTCAGGACTGAGAAGGTTTCGATGTTACTTGAATTCATTCTACTTATTTATTTAAAAGGGAATTTTAATGATTTATTTTGAAAAAAGGCTATTTTTGCAAAAAAATCTTTATTTAGAAAACAAGGACATGGTTTTGCAAATACGGTATTTCATCACTTTTGGGAGGAATATTTTAAGGTTGTGCCCGAAAACCATTAAAAATGACTTATGGTGGCGATTCTTGCAAAAACGGCCTTCCGGCGTCCTTTTGGGGACATTTGGCTTATTTTAAACAAGAACGGCATCACCCGACTTATTTATGACAAAAATTTAAAATTTTGACATTATTTGGCTATTTTTGAAAAGGATGGTTGGACCCGATGAGGGTTTCCTACGTATCTCACATCCGGTGAGAATCAAACCAGCGTACTTCGGGCGGATTTGCCAAAATCTAAACAATTCTGAACAGCAGTTTTCTTTCTATTCTTCAAAATATTTCTTTTTTATTTTTTTTTCAAAAATCCGGCAGCATTTCGGTACTATTTGGGCATTGGGTTTTCCAAACAGATGGCCACCCTCACTTAGCTCCAACACTGCCACTTTTCTCTATTTTGTCTTATTAAATACAAGCCGGTCAACATGCAAAGCTGGGCAAATAAATGCGCAAGTAGCATGTAAGATGCATCAGGATGGTCATTTCATTTCAGGTTACCTGTCCTAGACGGACCCAACCACTTTGTTGAGTCCCCTAAGTCAAATGCACATGATGCAAACAAGCGTCTTACTAGGGATCCGGCATAAGTTTTTTGTTCTCCTAGGTTTATAGGTTTAAACCCTAGGTTTACTAGTCTAGACCTGGCTTACCCGAGCGGACAACTCGGGCCGAGGGGGAGGCAGCGTACCGTGGATATTGAAGCTTCGCCGGCTTAGCAACTTATCCAAACCTCGTTCTAAATTGGGAAAGACTTTAAACAGAAGAGAAGCTACATGAAGTGCACCCTTCTCCATGATATAGAAGACTCAGATAGAGGAAGGGATTCGCAAAAGTTTATTTACTATTCAACAAATAACAAAGCAGTAAAACGTTTAGCACATATAGCATGGAACATGTAGAAACATTAGATAAAGCCATATATAGCAATTTAACTGAGCTCAAATTCTTGAACCCTGAACCGAAATTTTGGGTTCCTGTCCCCAGCAGAGTTGCCAGAGCTGTCACACCTCCATTTCGCTACTACACCCCGGGGGAGGGTATAATAGAAGGAGTTTTTTTCAATTAAAGGACAATCGAAACGAGATTCGTTTATTAAGATATTCAGAGTCGTCACTTAGGAGATTTATGGTGTCCCAAGTCACCGTTTTGAATCCCAAATCGAGGAAAGGGTTTGACTCTGTATTACAATCGCGAACCAGAAATCCGAGTAAGGAATTCTGTTAACCCGAGAGAAGGGGTTAGGCGCTCCCTAGTTCAGTGGTTCTAGTACGGTCGCTCAACTACTATATTTGGCAAAAATCTTATTTTAGTACATGTTATCCTATTGTGCAATTTTAAAAATACTTACCGCTTTTAATTAAATTTTTAGAAAGTGAACGTCATTTTAAAACATGTTTTTGGATCACGTCACATGAAATGCACCCGAATCCTCGACACATCTTATTCAACGTTTTGCGATTTGGATTTGGGTTGCATGAAATGCACACCCGTGTTTCGGAAGGTAAAATTATTTAAAGCGCACCTAAAGCGACTAACGTGTTATTATCTTTGTGGGAGGACGTGAAAATTCATTAAACGGCACGTCCCGAATTTTAAGTTTTTTAATATAAGTATTTAAGGAGGGCCCTGCAATATATGCATTATATTTGGCGAGGCTCGTATCATTTTTATTATATAAAGGCCAACCTACAGCAAACTAAGATTTTCTATTTATGTTTATTTTGTCTCTAAAGGGCCTAATTAATTTGCATTGATAAAATTCGGGCCTCGAGTTCAGGTCCGAATTCAAACAAAAGGGAGGAACCTCTTATTTTGAACCCGCTACCTAACTCGAACACCTAAATTATATTATGATATTAATCCTAATGATCTTAAAATATTTTCAGCCTCCAATGATTCTTTTGGGCCTCAATGATTTGCCTATGACTGTGGACATGCAATGGGATCCACGAAGTGCTACAACTTTCTGAAAATTTAACAGTAAGCCCAAAAGGATTGACTAACATGGCTACTAACTGGATGTTGAAATTTCAATTTCTTGTCATTTTTGGCTACTTACGCTGATTTGGATTTCAATTCTACCATCATTTATGTAAAGAGGTGAGATTCAGGCGGACAAATTATCATATACAATGGTTACAGAGTGATGAATACGAATGGCTTGATGGTTAGCAGAACCAAAGGATTTTTTTTCTTTATAAATTGAGATTATTTAGACTTAACAAATCAACATATACAGAGATAAACCTATTCTAAAAGCCATTAAAATAGCTGAGATCATTTTTGAAAGCCAGTGTGAGATCATTTAAACTGTTGGATGATTCAAGCCAAATACTGATTTCAGATCTATGTTTCAGGCCTGGATATGGATTTGTATACTAAAAATGATGCGGCTAAGGCTTAATTCCAGCACTGAATTGAAACCTATGCAAGTTATTGGTAAATCCTATGGCCATGGATTCAATTCTGCCTTAGTATTAAATTCTTCCTAAAATCGAATTATGCTAACAGCCATAACAACTAAATATCCACAACAATATTACTTAGTTTTAGCTACAACAACTAAGTGATAAATGCTAATATGATCTTCAGTTCATAGCTGATATAGTCTAGTTGTGAAGTCCAATTATACAGTCCAGGAGTTTTAAAAAAACAAATACATATCAACATTAAACTAGATTAAGCAATTGCATCTAACACCTATTTAGCTCTTACCAAGTAACAGTCTAGGCAGGCACGAATGGAGTAAATATGCGAGTAATTTTCATTGCATTTACACATCAAAGTTACACTGAATCAAGTTCAGATGTGTTCCTGAAAATGGAACAAAATAAAAGGAGTAGGATTCAGCAGCAATAAACACACAGAAGTCACAACCAGCTTTTTGAAATCGAGCTCAAACCCCAGGATTAATATCCAAATGAAATCCAGCAATCATATAACCAGTAACCAGCCAAAATAACTCGAATAGACCAGATTCAAACTTGAAAATGACTGTAAGAGCATTTAAACGTCAGGTACTGAATAAGCCAGGAAATTCAAGCCATTTTGAAACTAAATAAGCTAGTGATTTGAATTGACTGATGGAATTTGAAACTGATCTAAGGAAAATCAATGTAGTAGTATTTTTTTTGTTTTCGGTTGCTTTTTTGAACTTTGATCTAAAGGGGTTTTTGAATTAGAAATTCAAATTTTAGCTGATAATAACTTGTAGAAAGGGGTGGGGGATTTCCAAATTCTAAGGGGGGACTGCCTTTTATAGGCAAATTTCTTGGGGAAGCTTCTAGATTTCCCTCACACTTTTTCCCCCTCTTTTATTTTTAGATTTTTTTCCTTAGTCCTAAAGTCTTGAATTGTTGCCTAAGTTATTACCCTAAAACTACTTAAATTTAAACTAAACCCCTCTTCCAGAAGAGTCTAGAGTATTCCAACTTAAACTACAACATTCCTGTACCACTCTGAGTTCCTAAATTGCCCTTGAACTCATGCTGAAATTACTAGCCTAGTACAGCTATATCCAAACAATTATTTAACTAGGGTTAACTAAACTAAGCCTAAGGATTATTTAAAACTAAACACCAGACTATGGAATTATTAAAGACAAATACCAATTAAACTGACTTAAACTAATTAACACTAGCTAGCAACAATCATAAAGGATTGAAATTCAAATAGGGCTTCAAACAGGATCGATTAATGAATCAAAGATAGATAGAAACAGATTCGAAACATTAATTAAACTAAAATCTAAATCACCAACGTAGGATTAAACAAAATGAAATAGAATTAAACTACAAAACAATTATTGAAATATATACGAAACCCAAAACTAAGAATCAAAATTGAAATAAACGAAAAAGCTTACTGAATTAACATCTATAGCATTCAAACAATAACTAAACTAATTAACAATAATTACCAACGCAAGATCAAATCACAGGAAGCAAAAGGAGGAGAGCATAAGAAGAAATAAACAAAACAAGAGAAGAATAGAGGGAAACTCACTATTAGATTCAAACGCTCCTGTGTGGACAAGTGATACGAAAAGGATGCTTGTGCAAATGAATTTGGCCCTGGCCCAGAAAATTCGATTCTGAGATGTGAATTGAAAGGACTTCGATTGGGATTCTTGTGCAGTAAACATGAGAATGGGTTTAGAGCGGCATGGGGGTTGTGTAGTGTAAATTTGGCATGATTTGGGGAGGCGCCGCCGTGGGCGGCAGAGGAGGCGGCAAGACACTCGAATATTCAACAAGATTGGTTGTTATTCGAGCCATAAATGCTTGGGGTTTGGAAAGAGGAGGTCATGGGGAATCTGTGGTGTAAATTTTAGGTTCATCGGACAACCGCCGCCGGCGGAGGCGATTTCTGGCCGGCAGCGTGTGGTGGTAAGCGACAGAGAGATAAAGGGTTCTCTAATGTTGATGAGGAGGCGAGGGGTAGGGGGTCTGAGGGGGTTGGGGCTGGGCTCGGACAATTATATAGTTAATGATGGGGGCTTCCCATCCGTTGGATTAATCAACCTCGACGGTTGAGATTGATTTGGGCAATACGACGTCCTTTTGGCATCTCTGAGCAGGACTGGATCGAGAACCTTTGGGCTGGGGTCAATTTGAACTGGGTTTGAGGGATTAGGCTCGATTTCACATGGATTTGGCCCAAAAATGGTTAATCCATGAAGACCCCTCAATTTTCTTTTAATGTCCTCTCTCTTTTTTATTTTTAATTTCTTTTATGTATTTTCTTTCTGATATTTGTTAAATGCAAAATTAAAAATAAAAATCCAGATTGACTTTAAAATTATACTACTTAATTTCCAAATGCATTAATTCCTAATTTAAATGCAAACTAAGACAATTAAAAATATAAGTGCAAAAAGAACTATTTTTGTTATTTCTTTATTTGTTTGTAATATTAATCGCTAATTAATCCTAAAATGTGACATTAACCCTACATGCAAATGCCAAGTATTTTTGCATTTTTCATGAATTATGCAATAATAAACGTGCACAAACAAATGCAAATAATTAACAAAAAATACCACAAAAATCCATAAAATTGCAAATAATGAAAAGAGGTTATTTTGATTTGAATTTATGGGAGTAATTCATACAGGGCATAAATCACGTGCTCAAACCATACGATACAGCGGAATAGAAATTGGTTGAGTTCCCGACACCAAATCAATACCAAAGTCACTATCCAAGTCCGATGGCATGCCCAGTAGGTCTGCAGGAAACACATCGGGAAAGTCCCTCACTACTAGAATAAAATCAATACTAGAAGTCTCTACATTGATGTCCCTCACAAAAGCTAAGTATGAAAGAGAACAACTCCCAACCATCCACTGGGCCTTCAGAAATGAAATCACCTTACTGGGAACAAAATTAGTCAAACCCCGCCACTCAATCCGTGGAACACCCGGCATAGACAATGTCACAGTCTTAGCATGACATTCCAATATAGCACAACACGGATATAGCCAATCCATACCTAATATTACATCAAAGTTAATCATACAAAGCAACAAAAGGTCCACTAGGGTCTCCAGACAACCAATAGTCACCACATACGACTGGTATACACGGTCCACAACAATAGTATCGCCCACCCGAGTAGATACACGAACAGATAAAATAAGAGACTCATGGGGCGTATCCAATTAATGAGAAAAATATGATCACACATATGAAAAAGTGGAACCAGGAGCAAATAACACAAAGGGATCTCTATGGAAAACTAGGACAATACCTATAATCATGGCATCTGAAGCAATAACATATGGTCTAGCTGGGAGTGCATAGAAACATGCCTGACCATAACCTGATAGACCTCCCCTCTAGGGTGACCCCTAGTTGACTGACCCCCACCCCTAGCTGCCTGAGCAGGTGGTGAAGTAACAGGAGCTGAAGTCGAGGGATGACTCTTCTGCTGAGCTAGACCACTAAGTAGATAAGGACATTTCCTCCTCATATTCCCAAACGCTTTACAGTCGTAACAACTCCCTAATGCTAGAGATGGGGACTGAAGGGAACCCCTAGCACCGGGATGACTGGCAGAATAACCTGGTACGAAAGAGCCCTGAACTGATGTAGCAAGGGATGAACTCTAGGATAGAAGGGCACTACATGATGAATGGACCTAATGAGAACTGTGAGAACTATGGCTCGATAATACCCTACGGTGAACTAGGCCAGCCGACTGAGGATGTTGGAAGGGACGACCTCTGCCTTGGTGAAATTGGCCTCTCAAAAGAGAACTACCAAAACGACCTGATCCTTGAGGCCTCCCTCTCATCTTGCTTCATGCGACAAACTGACTCAATCTCTCGGGTAATATCAACAACCTGCTCCATAGTAGCCGGAAACCCTCTCTCTGGTCATGAGAATTCAAAGCTGATATGTGAGGCCATCTACGAACCCCTGATCCTCTCTCTGTCCATAGGAACCAACCAAACAGCATGACGAGCTAACTTTAAAAATCTCATCTCATATTATGTCATAGTCATATCATCTTGACGCAACTGCTCGAACTCCCTACGCAGCTCCTCTCTACGAGACTGCAGCACATACTTCTCCAAAAAGAGAGTGGAGAGCTGCTGCCAGATAAGGGGCGCTACATCAACATGCATACGCCTCTCATAAGCCACCCACCAAGTAATGGCAGCTTCAAAAAACTGAAAAGTAGTAAATGCCACCCCGCTGGTCTCCAGAATACCCGTTGTATGACGAATCCTCTAACACTTTTCCAAGAAACCTTGTGCATCCTTGCCCTCTGCACCATTAAAAGTCAGAGGCTGAAGTCTGCCAAACCTGTCCAATCTATGATGTTCGTCGTCAGGCATAACAGGTACCACATAATTCTGAGCTGGTGCAACTAGCTGGGTTGGAGTGTCTGAAGTCCTTGCACAACCTACTCAAGTGTGCGAGAAATGGGAGTCTGAGTACCTCCTCCGTCTTGAGAAGTAGCTGCGACAGTAGTAACCGCGACCGCTTGAGCCGGGATAGTGCAAGCTGATAGAATCTGGGCTAGGGCCTCCTAAAGGCTTGGAATAACAATTAGCATAGTCAGTGCCTAACCTGGTCTTGCTGAAGCATCCATAACTGGGACGGTTGGTGGATCTGCAGGTATGGCTCTAGCTGTTGTACGACTTACACCCCTACCTCTACCACGACCTCAAC
Source organism: Nicotiana glauca (assembly GCA_026770625.1). Taxonomy (NCBI): domain Eukaryota; kingdom Viridiplantae; phylum Streptophyta; class Magnoliopsida; order Solanales; family Solanaceae; genus Nicotiana; species Nicotiana glauca. The sequence goes on along the minus strand of MU772624.1, from coordinate 2,849 downwards.
CGCGACTTTGGCCTCTAGTGGCCCCAACTGGTGGTACTAATGGTCGTTCATCCTGACCGGTAGCACGTGTCCTCACTATCTGTAAGTTAATAGAATAACAGAACTTTATTACCCGAATCAAAAAATTCGCATGACATGAATTTCAAGAATGTGAAGTTTTTGCTAAAGGTTCTGTAGCCACCTAAGGATAAGTATAGACGTATCCGTACCGATCCAAGAGAATCTATTAAATCGGCTTATGAGTTGTGTGACCTACGTAGCATAGGCTCTGATACAAACTTGTCACTACCCCAAGTACCCCGATCCTGATGGCGCTTCTCACAATACTAGGCTCGCCGAAACAACACAAACAACATAAAGGTATTTTGTGAATTCATTTTTCCAATTAGATATAATCTCAAATCTTTCAATTGTAGTATGTACCAAACATGCACAAAAGACAAATACGTTAGTACATCAACCTAGCCCGAATCTTGTGTCACTAGTCATGAGCCACTAAATACAACTCAACAGTATTTGCTTAATACAAGATAAGTCTGAAATACAAAATTCTAAGGCTAGGAAGGAGAAAAGAAGGGCTGTGAATGCCGTGCAGCTACCTTGCAATCTATGAGTAGGACTCTGAAGTCAACAATCAGCTCTCACTCAGAGGCTCTGGCACCTGGATTTCAATACAAGCTACAAGGAGCAACGTGACTATGCCAACTCAGTAAGTAACCAAAGCAAATAAAGGTTGAGTGCATTGATGAGCATTAAAAATCGTATACATACTTTATCAAGAATCTAAAAAAATATCAAAGTCAGATAAGTTGTTCAATAACAAAATATCTCGTAGAAACTCCAGTTTCAATGAAAATCGTTCAAAGCATTTATTAAAAATTTTTCAGTAGAGGTATAAAAGAAGGGTGAAAACAGAAATCTCATAAATAAGCCCCTCGGGCAATCATATCAGTCACTCATGACTCAGCTCTCGTCAATCAACACTCACACTCAGCAATCCTGCTCAAAATATATCTCGTATTAATAACCGCTGCGGCGTGCAACCCGATCCGTAATATATATAGTCGACTACGCTCACTGGGTGTGTACAGACTCGAAAAGGGCTCCTACAGCCCAAGCGCCATATCTCTGCGGTGTGCAACCCGATCTAATATATGGCTGCGGCTTGCAACCCGATCCATACATGAAAATATCATTGCGACGTGTATCCCGATACATAAATATATATATATAATCCTCGCAATCAGGTCCTGAGGGGAATCTGAGCATCGGAGAATAGATTGCATTCTCTACAGTCACCACGGGACGGTCCAAGTCACAATCCTTACGGGTGCACACCTACACGCCTATCACCTAGCATGTGCATCACCTCATTAATCAAAACAGTACAAAATTCTGGGGTTTCATACCTCAGGTCTAGATTTACAATCGTAACTTACCTTAACCGGATGGAAATCTATTCTACAAAGCCATTCCTCTTGACTCGGCCCCAACTTGCCCCGAATCTATCCAAAATCAGAATTACAACATCTATATAGGCTAAATGAACAAAACCTAAGCGAAAATAATCAATTTATATCAAAAATCCTAAAATTGGTCAAACTCGACCATCGGGCCCACATCTTCAAATCCGATAAAAATAACATCAATATAATTCTTATCCTCCCACTAGTCCAAACATACCATGAACATCCAAATCGGTCTCAAATTTTAACCCTTAATTTCCAATGATTTCAAGTCTACTTAGTAAGGTAATACCATGTAATCAAGTATTGGGTTCAAAAATCTTACCTCCAAGCGTGGTCCCTTGAATCCCTCATAAAATCCCCTACAAGAACTCTACCCATCTCAAAAGTGGTGGAACAAGGCTGAAAATTGCGAATGAAGGGTTATATAGTTTTTGCTCAAGCCATTTTTACACCTATGGACCCAAACACGCACCTACGCAACCGCACTTGCGGTCCAACAGGTCGCACCTGCGGAAGTCACTTATCTGCTCAAAACTGGACCTCGCAGATGCGCTCGCCTCACCGCATCTTTGACTCCTACCCCATCTCAACCTTGGTCACATATAGGGCAATTTATTTGCTTCTACAGACCGCACCTGCAGTTCCCAATCCGCAGATGCGGTTATGACAGGAACAGCAGCTGAAGCTGCTCAACTTCAATTCCAAACATTCCGACAACCTTCCGAATTAATCCTGAGGCCCCTGAGACCTCAACCAAAAATACGAACAAGTCAAATACAACTATTCAAACTTGTTCCAATCCTCATAACACTCAACATAACGCCTAAACACCAAATCACTCTCGGATTCAAGCCTAAGGAGTCCAAAAACAACGAAATTTTGCAAACGATCAAAAAGTCTATTAAACCTCATCTGAATGACCTAAAATTTTGCACACACATCACAAATGGTACAAAGGACCGACTCCAATTTCCAGAATTCCATTTTGATGCCGATATCAAAATTTCCACTACTAACCAAAAAATACCAAAACTCGAATTTCGCAAATTAAAGCCTAAATCTACCAGGGCATCAAATACATTCTGATCATGCTCCTAGGTCAAAAATCACCTAACAAAGCTATCCAAATCATATAAATTAAATTCCAAGATCGTTTACTCACAAGTCAACTTCCGGTTGACTTTTCCAATTAAACGTTCCAAAATAGAGACTAAGTGTCTCATTTCACTCCAAGACCAATCCAAACACAGAACAACTAACACGACTGATGAAATATAGTTGAACAACATATAAAGAAGCAGAAATAGGAAGAACAGGAGTGTGACTCATGAAATGACCGGCCGGTTGTTACAAATACACCACTAGCATAAATTGAAAAAA
>MU772620.1:19896-49858 GCA_026770625.1 Nicotiana glauca | reverse complement strand
CCATTGGCTTTTGGCCGATAAGGAGTAGAGTTTCTATGTGTTATCTTGAATTGTTCACATACCTCTCCCATCAAAGGACTATTCAGGTTTGCAGCATTTTCGGTAATGATAGTTGTAGGAATGCCAAAGCGGCAAATGAGATTGGAGTGCACAAAATCTACCACAACTTTCTTGGTGACCGAATCAAGAGTGATAGCCTCAACCCATTTTGTGAAGTAATCGATTGCAACCAATATGAATCTATGTCCTTTTGAAGCTTTCGGCTCAATCAACCCAATGACATCCATACCCCAAGCAACAAACGGCCAAGGTGCTGACATCGGATGAAGCTCTATCGAAGGTGCATGAATCAAATCACCGTGCACCTGGCATTGATGGCATTTCCGAACAAAACTGAAGAAGTCCTTTTCTATGGTTATCCAATAATATCCCGCTCGCAAGATTTTCTTTGCTAGAATATAACCATTCATATGAGGTCCGCACACTCCTGCGTGCATTTCATGCATAATTCTTCCGTCTTCCTCGGCATCAACACATCTTAGCAAGTTGAGGTCCGGGGTCTTTTTATACAAAACGTCACCACTTAAGAAGAAACCACTCACATGTCTTCTAATGGTTCTCTTCTGATCTCCCGTGGCTTGCTCGCGGTACTCTTGTGTTTTTAGAAACCTCTTGATATCATGATACCATGGCTGAGTGCTAGATTCCACCTCGACCGCATTACAATAACCGTGCCTTTCTTTGATTTGAATTTCCAGGGGATCAATATGGGCATTGCCTGGGTAAGGCAGCATTGAAGCTAAAGTGGCGAGTGCATCAGCTAGTTCATTGTGACATCGAGGGATGTACCTGAAATCTATTGACTTGAAGCGTTTGGTGAGATCTTCCACATGTTGCCGATATGGAATGAGCTTTACATCTCGAGTCTCCCACTCTCCCTGTGCTTGCCGGATAATCAAATCGGAGTCCCCCATGATCAATAAGTCTTCAACATCTTTGTCAACTGCCATATTCATGCCCATGATGCAGGCTTTGTATTCAGCCGTATTGTTTGTGCAGAAGAATCGGAGCCTAGCTGTAGCTGGATAGTGCTGACCATCGGGTGAAATCAAGATTGCCCCAATGCCTACTTCTCTTGCATTTACCGCTCCGTCAAAGAACATTTTCCAAGCATCAGTGTCTCAGAGATAGCGTCTACCGAATTAACTTCTTCATCTGGGAAATATGTGCTCAATGGCTGGTATTCCTCGTCAATCGGGTTTTCCGCTAAATGATATGCCAATGCCTGGGCTTTCATTGCCGTGCAAGTGACATAGACTATGTCAAATTCAGTGGACAGGATTTGCCATTTTGCCAGTCTCCCAGTGGGCATCGATTTCTGGAATATGTATTTCAAAGGATCCAACCTGGTTATGAGGTTGGTAATGTGGGCTTGAAGATAGTGTCTCAACTTCTGAGCGACCCACGTCAGAGCACAACATGTTCACTCCAACAAAGTATACTTGGCCTCATAGCTGGTGAACTTCTTACTCAGATAGTAGATCGCCTACTCTTTCTTGCCGGTTATATCGTGTTGCCCCAGAACACAACCAAAAGAATTTTCCAACACCGTCAGATACAAAAAGAGAGGTCGTCCTGACTCAGGTGGGACCAACACCAGAGGATTTGACAGATATTCCTTGATCTTGTCGAAGGCCTCCTGACATTCAGCTGTCTATTTGATTGCTGCATCTTTCTTCAACAGTTTGAATATGGGCTCACATGTGGTAGTCAGTTGAGCGATGAACCGACTGATATAGTTTAGCCTGCCTAATAAGCTCATCACATCCTTCTTAGTTCTCGGAGGAGGTAGATCTCGAATAGCTTTTATTTTTGTTGGATCTAACTCGATACCTCTTCTGCTGACTATGAAACCCAGGAGCTTGCCTGATGGGACTCCGAATGCGCATTTGGCAGGATTCAGCTTCAAATCATACTTGCGCAACTGTTCAAAGAACTTTCTCAAATATCGAACGTGGTCACTCTGAGTTCGGGACTTGATGATTACGTCATCCACATACACCTCTATCTCTTAATGCATTATGTCGTGGAAAATGGCAGTCATGGCTCTCATATAGGTTGCCCCGGCGTTCTTTATCCCAAACGGCATGACCCGATAACAGTAGGTACCCCAGGGTGTAGTGAAAGCTGTCTTCTCAGCATCTTCTTCATCCATCAACACCTGGTGATATCCTGTGTAACAATCCACGAAGGACTGTATTTCATGTTTGGCACAGTTATCAACAAGGATGTGGATGTTAGGCAAAGGAAAATTGTCCTTGGGACTTGCCCTATTCAAATCTCGGTAGTCCACACATACCCGGGTCTTCCCATCTTTCTTTGGCACCGGAACCACGTTGGCTAACCATGTAGTATATCGGACCACTCGGATTACCCCTGCTTTCAGCTGTTTTGTGATTTCTTCTTTGATCTTATCACTGATATCATTTTTAAACTTTCTTTGCTTTTGTTGCACTGGAGGACAATCGGGGTAAATTGGCAATTTGTGCACCACTAGATCCACACCGAGTCCTGGCATGTCGTCATACGACCAAGAAAACACATCTTTAAACTCAAACAAGAGTTGGATCATTGCATCTCGAGTTTTCTCATATGTGTTAATGCTTATTTTGGTTTCCCTTATTTCTTCGGCAGTTCCCAAATTAACCGGTTCAGTGTCATTCAGATTTGGCTTAGGTTTGTTCTCAAATTGTTCCAATTCTCAGTTTATTTCCCTAAAAGCCTCTTCTTCGTCATATTCCGGTTCTTGATTCATTATTTCACAGTTAGACAGCGTGTTTGAGTCTGGGCATGAAGGACACAAGCATTTCATGTTATTTAAAGCCGCATTATTATAACTGAAAAGAAAAAATGAAAAGGGAAAATAACAAGAATCAGAAAGAATAAAGAGAAAAATGGACGATGAAATATTGATTTCATTTCTTGGAATTTGGGAATATAACAGGGTTTACATTCATGAATTTAAAAAATAATAAACTAAAAGAAAACATCTGAGTTACACCCTGAAACAACTCGAGATGTAGAAAAGATGACGGGGCTAATCTACCTTGGCTCCCGCCTGATCGGGAATGGCGTGGCCTTCCAATTTTGGAGTTTAGCGTCTGGTCCCATGTAGAGCACCTCAGCGATGCTAGTCCCTTCCCCTGGCTGAACCATATTGGTTTCATAAAGCATTTGCCTCATAGCAACAAATTTCTATTTCATCAACCGTGAACACCTCATCATCTTCTTCTTCGCCATACTTAGGCTTGACAAAGGTCTCATACAGATGTGGCAATGGTTGCGGCAGAACCCATCCTTCTTTCTTTCTTTCATCGGCCCATTTCTCATCATTTGGGGTAGGGTGGAAGCCTATCACGAAATACTTTTTTGCTGCGGGTAGCATTACCGGTTCGGATATTCCTTGCAAAGATTTTCCCAACCCTTCCTGGTTTGAAACCATGTCTAATCATTTCTTTACCTACAATGATCGAAGCATTAGATAAGAAAGGCTGGGGGCATGGATGTCCTTCCTCATACTGATCAGCTACCACAATTTCAAAGGCTTGATAGACAATATGCTCACTTCCCTCCCTCGCCTCCAGGCAGGGGATAGATGGGTCACGATATATGGACTGCTCACCTTCCCCGTGAACCACGATCTCCTGATCTTCATGCTCAAATTTCACCATCTGGTGGAGGGTAGAGGGCACAGCTCTTGCAGCATGGATCCAAGGCCTTCCCAGAAGAAAATGGTAAGATGTATCCATGTCTAACACCTGGAAAGTCACCTCGAAATCCACCGGGCCTATGGTCAGTATCAAATCAATTTCACCGATGGTATCCCTTTTAACACCATCAAAAGCTCTCACGCAAACATTATTTGGATGAATCCTTCCCGTCCCTATCTCCATTCCTTGTAAAGTGGAGAGTGGGCAGATGTCGACCCCCGAGCCTCCGTCCACCATGACCCGCTTAACATAGTAACCTTCACATTTGACGGTCAAGTGCAAGGCTTTATTGTGGGCAGCTCCTTCTGGAGGCAAATCACTTTTAATGAAGGAGAGTTGGTTGACTGCGAAGAATCTTTCTGCCATCCTTTCAAGTTGTTCAACTGAAGTCTCGATTGGCACATATGCTTCGTTCAGAGTTTTATAAGGATCTTCTGATGTTCGGCAGATTTGGTCACTAGTGACAACAATGACACTTGCTCAGGACACTTCCTCAATTAGTCTACCATTTCATAATCCGGCATTTTCATTTTCTGAAAGAAGGCCTCTGCTACTTCAACGCTCACCGTCTTCTTAAATGGGAAGCGCTTTCGTGTGGCGCTGTTTACCTCTTGTATATTTGAATATTTTTTGACAGGGACTGTTCCTGGAAGTTCTCCTGAAATTTCTTTGCCTTTGTATGTGACCACTATTTGTTGGTAGTTCCACGACACTACAGAGGGGTCGGTCATTGGCTTCTGTGGTGCGCGTCCAATAACCACTGGCTCGTTCGGCCGAGATGGCTTAACTGTCCCCCGTACCACATAGGCCCCTTTTGGCATATACATCTGTGTCCCCTTCTTTATTTCATACTTCCTTGGAGTGCTCATAACTAGTGGTTTCTCTTGGCGACCTCGAGAAACATACAGAACCCCGTGTTTAGGGGGTACGGGCTCTGCTTTTGTCTCAGTTTTCCTTTCAGGATCAATTTTGACAGCTTGATTCTTCTTCTCCACTTTTTCCTGCTTCGGGGCTGCCCTAGGCTTTTTTTCGGCATAGGCAATAGCAATTATGGCTTTCAGGACGACCCGACCGGTCGTTTTGAGCCCTAGCATGTCGTTCAGCAGTCTGAGGCCATGAGCAGCTTCATTTCAGGTGTTAAGTCTTGTACGCTTGGTCGGAATTGAATTTCGGGAAGTTCAGAGTTGATTTGGGAAGAGAATTCTCATTTCGGAAGCTTAAAGTTGAAAGAATGAACTAGGATTTGGATTTTTGAGTAAACGACCTCGGAATCAGGATCTGAAGGTTCCAGCAGGTTCATATGATGATTTCAGACTTGGGCGTATGCCCGGTTCGGGTTTTGGATAACACGGGAGCATTTCGGCGCCTATTGTGGAAGATAGCATTTTGGAAGAAATTTCTTAAGTTTGGCTTGAAGTGCATTTCAGTGTTATCAATGCCTATTTGGGATTCTGAGACTAGGAGTAGCTTCGTATGGTGATTATGGAGTTGGGAGCGCGATCGGAAGTGAATTCGGAGGTCCGTAGGTCATTTTGAAGCCATTTGGCTAAAAGCAGAAATTTGAAGGTTTTGAGAAGTTTGACTGGGAGTGGACTTTTTGATATCGGGGTCAGAATATGATTCCGGAAGTTGGAGTAGATCCGCAATGTCAAATATGACTTGTGTACAAAATTTGAGGTAATTAGAAATGGTTTGATAGGTTTAAACATAGGAATTAGGAGTTGGAAAGTTTAAAGTTCATAAGGCTTGAATCATGGTGTAATTCATGGTTTTAGCGTTGTTTGATATGATTTGAGGCCTCGAGCAAGTCCGTAATGTGTTTTGGAATTGGTTGGTAGGTTTGGTTGAGGTCCCGGGGGCCTCGGTGGATTACGGGTGGTTAACGGATCGAAAATGGAATTTTGGGAAGGCTGGAGTTTGCTGTTTGCTGGTATTTCCGCTTCTGCGGAAATGGGACCGCAGAAGCAGCTCCGCAGAAGCGAGAAAGGAACCGCAGAAGCGGTTGGGAGTGAAGGGAGCAGGGACCGCATATGCGGTTAGGAATCTGCATAAGCTATGGGCTTATCATAGAAGCGGATTGGGGCGGCTAGGCTGGGACCGCAGATGCGGTCATTTTTCCGCAGAAGCGGGCCCGCACCTGTGGGTGAGGAGTTGCAGAAGCGAAAAGGCCTGGATGCAGAAGGTTATTTTAAATCGGGAGATGGTCATTTCTCTCCCATTTTCCACTTGGTATGGGCGATTTTGGAAAGCTTCAAGAGGAGACTTTCGTCATCAATGTTAAGGTAAGTTATCCCCACCTATTTTGAGTCAAATACATCAATTTTGTATGGATTTGGGCATGAAAATTAGTATAAAAATTGAGGTTTTGGTGGAAAACCTAGAAAATTATATTCTTAGAATTTAGCCACGATTTTGAGTGTGGAAGTAAGAGAAAATCATATATTTGAGTGCGTGAGTTCATGGGTAAACTTTATCTTCTAGAAATTTCAGATTCCGGGCACGTGGGCCCGAGGGCATTTTTGTCAACTTTTCGTTCACAGTTAGGAATTGTTACAAATTGGGTTGTAAAGTTTAATTGAGAATATATTAATGGATTTGTATAATCATTGGCTAGTTTTGGAGCATTGCACGTTGGTGCAAGTCTTCAGAGGAATGTAGAATGCCGGTTATGAGTCTTCGGAGCAAGGTGAGTCTCCTTTCTAACCTTGTAAGAGGGAATTGTCCCCATAGGTGAAATAATTGATTATGTGCTCCTATATGTGGGGGGCTACGTACGCACGAGGTGATGAGAGTCCGTGCATAGCTACTATTATGCTATTGTCCGGGTAGCTAGGACTGATAAGCATGTTATACTTGGATTATTTATGAACTCATTGATAGCTTGAATTGTTAAATCACCTTGGATTAGTAAATGAATTTAAAAGAGATTAAACATTAATTTTCCTGAATTGTTAAAAAGAGAAATTGTCTTATTTGGATAAATATCCCCGATAAATTCTAAATTGGCTACTTGAGCATGTATTTTATGTGTACATGCGTCGCATGCATGATTCGCGAGCAGGGTATGTGTTTATTTATGGAACGGGCCAAACGCCTCGGAAGATAAAATAGATTCATCTATGGTTCGGGCCGTTCGACCCTCGGCAGTGCACAGTTTATATTCCTGTTGATCGGGCCATCGCCTCGATGTGATTTGCGCATGTTATTTTTCGTTGGGGAATTTAAATGTGAAATTTTCCCTTTGTGGCTTATTATAAATTGATGAGATAATAAAGAATAAACCTTGGAAGCCCTTGATTAATTGTTGAAGGTGTTTACCTATTTTCTGGCTTCGCGAATTAGAACTACTATATAAATCCAAGATTTTCCTCGCATTTCTAGAATATTGTTAATTGACCTCTAGTGAGTGTCGAAGTTGGCCATCTCGTCTCTACTTCTTCGAGATTAGGCGGGATACTCATTGAGTACACGTTGATTACGTACTCATACTACACTTCTGTGCATTTTTGTTGCACAGGTATATGTATCTCTAGCAGCCTACTAGGCGTAGCAGCGCGGATGATTCTGGGACTAGGTAAGTTGCATTGTTCGAGGCGACCCGCTGCTAGTGTAGTTCCTTTCAGCATTTTTATATTCGTTCCCTGTCCATTGTATTTCGGACAGATGTTGTATTTTATTTTCATTATCAATAGATGCTCATGCACCTGTGACACCGGGTTCTGGGATGGTTTTCGAAAGATTTGTACTAATCATTTATTATTTAACTTGAATTGAAGTAGAGATCATTTTGATTATGAAAAATAGAAGGAAAAATCCTAGATTTTCAAAGGTATTAAAAGAGAATTTAATTGATAATTTAGTTGGCTTGCCTGACAGAGGTGTCCGGCGCCACCACGACCCTTAGTGGATTTTGGGTCGTGACAGTCTACATAATCACAACTTGCTGATCAATGTGTCTTCATATAGTTTGTCACGACCCATTTTCCGTAATAGGTCATGATGGTGCCCGACACCACTGTCAGGCCAGCCGATGCGGAAATGTGATTAAATTCTCATTTTACTTTAACCAAAGACAATTATAATAGATTTTTCGAATTAAAGGTAAGACCAGTAAAGATCATAATGTATCAAAATAACAATACAACCCAAAAATATATGTCTACTATTGTGTGTGACAGAACCTGGTGTCCCAAGCTACGGGCGACTAGTAGAATATACACAAAAGAATAATATACTAACCTACTGTCTGAATCAGGATAGACAGAAACAAAAGTACAAGGAAGGACTTCTTCGGCTACGGATCGGCATGAAAAAGAAGCAGCTCACCGTAGAAGTCCCAAGCGTGCTCACTGATGCGCACCAGAATGATGTCCAGATCCACCTGCCTCAAATCCTGTACATTTAAGTACAAAAGCGTAGCATGAGTACATAAACAACATGTACCCAGTAAGTATCCCATCTAATCTCGAAGAAGTAGAGACGAGAGGTCGACTTGATACTTACTAAGGTCAAGATAATATAATAATAATGTGAGATATACAGCATGAAGGATCTCCAATAACACAAGTTTAAAAGAAAAGTCATATTCATGTTCTTGACCATAATTTAACTACCGTTTTCCCTTTTTCATACTTAACAAGTAATCATGTCATGTTTAAACTTAAGCATATATATCATGCGCAATCATGCCGAGGTCGACGGCCCGCTCCAACAGAAAATAAATTGTGCACTACCGAGGGTCGAACGGCCCGAACCATAGATGCATCTATTCTCACCGAGGTGATCGGCCCGATCCATAATTATCAAGAAAAAAAAAATATCAAGAATGCACACAAGGCTCATTTATGTACAAGGAAACTCCTACCAAGGCTCAACAAGCTCATATGTTCACTTTTCATTCCCTCAAGTCTCTAGCAAATCATAAATGATCATATTGGCAATAAAGATAATAGATATTCCCCAATTAGGTGTGATATGGGTCCTAAACTACCCAAACAATTAATATTATAGTAGCTACGCACGGACTCTCATCACCTAGTACGTACGTAGGCCCCGTATTTAGCAAGAATTACTCATTTATAATCCTATGGGGACAATTCCTGCTTACAAGGTTAGAAAGGAGACTCACCTCGCTCCGAAGCGCACTTCAAATATCAAGAACAAGCCCAAACCCTCAATTCGTAGCCGAACGAGCATAAACTAATTAAAATAAAGTAAGAACTAGTCAATAAAGGCTTACAAGGTTGAATTCTAACTATTTAAGTGATTTCCCAACCTTTCCCACAAGTTTCCTAAATTCCGACCTCGGCCCCACATGCCCGGATTCTGAGATTTTTCGAAGAAAGTTGTTCTCTATCACCTAAGGATCACAAATATATGACTTCTAGTTCATTACATGGAAAATTACATGATTAAATCTTAGTTTTATTAAAACCCTAGATCTAGCTCTAACCCTTGATTCTTGCACAATTTTTAGTGTTTAATCTACCTAATACACATGTATTTAAGCTAGGGATGAAGGAAAATTACTTACCTTACCAAGCTATGTGGAAACCCTCTCTTGGAAGCATCCAAATCGCCTAAGTGTAGAGTGAGAAATGATAAAAATAGCTTTGGGTTCGAATTAAATGAACCCCTCTGCCAAGCTGTTTTCGCTTCTGCGGTGGGCTTTCTGCTTCTGCGGAGTCCGCTTCTGCGGAAATGGGCCGCTTCAGCGGTTCTGGCCCAAGATGGCTAGACCGCTTTTACGGTCGAAGTGTCGCCTATGCGAAATCGCTTCTGCGGTTCCAGGATCGCTTCTGCGATTTTTCTCATGGGCTGCCTTGGCCGCTTCTACGGTGTCCTGACCGCATCTGCGGTCCCGCTTCTGCGGCCCATGAAACGTAGATGCGGTTATGACAGAAGCAGCAAACTTTAGTCCTTTTTCCAAGTTCTAACTTCACTCGAGCCTCGCTCATTTGATGCTCGGGGCTCCCGTGCCCCGCCCGAACATACCGATATGTCTGAAATTATGAGGCAGACCTACTCAAACCCTCGGATTACTCAACTTCACATTAAATCTAGAAATCACGTTCTAAAACCAAATGAATCAAACTATTGAACTACAAGTTCTTAATTCTCTCTTAACGGGTCAAAATGCCCTTAAACTACTCGGATCGATATCAAATTTTACGGGTAAGTCTTAAATGATATTTTGGACCTATACCAAGCTTCGGAATAAAAATCCTAGCCCGATACATAGGAAACCAATGATTACGTAGTTTATTTAAATCTATAAAACTCCAGTTTAACAGTTTCACAGNGGGTCCGTTCCCAAGAAAGTTGACCGAAGTCAAACTTGGCCTTTTTTGAAAAACTTAAAGAAGCAAATGGACATATTCTTACTCAAAGCTCTTCCAACTTCCGAACTACTCGTCCCCGCAAGTCATAAATTGGATAAACAGGTGCGGGAAGTTTTATTTAAGGGAACGGGGTTCTAGTATGCAAAACGACCAGCCGGGTCATTACATAGTTATTGGTGAAAATCATGTACCCTCCCCAACTTTGTATTAAAAATCAAATTCCCCCCTCAACTTTGAACAATAATCATTCTTTCCCCTTTATCCTACACAGTACCTTTTTTGCGCTTGAATTTTTAATTTCCTCCTCAAATCAATATTTTTTATTATATGTTATTTTTTAATGATTTTAGCTATAACTTAAATTATGTAATACCTATTATAAATTGTAATTAGAGTTTATTAAAATTATAAGTAGAATAAGTAATTAGAGTCAATTAAAACTTTTCTTTATGATTGTTAGTTTAATGTAATGCATATTAAATATATATTTAAACTATATTTTCTTAGTGACGGGACTAGAAATTCATATAAGAGGATTGAAAAATGTCCAACTTTTTTTTTCGAATTGAACTTGTGAGCTAAGATAACTTGGGGTGTTTCTCAATCACCTTATATGAAAAACTCGGATTGAACTTGTGAACTAAGAAATTAATGAACTCTATTTTCTTAGCTCACAAATTTTAATTTCTTAGCTCACAATTTCAATCTGAGTTTTTCATATAAAAGGATTGGAAAACACCCCAAGTTATCTTAGCTCATAAGTTCAATCTGAAATAAAAATAAAAAAATAAAAAATGGGGTATTTTTTAATCCTTTTATATGAATTTCTAGCTCCGTCGCGAAGAAAATATAAGTTAAATATATATCTAATATGCATTACATTAAATAACAGTCATAAAGATAAGGTAATTTTAATTGACTCTGATTACGTATTCTACTTATAATTTTAATGAACTCTAATTAAAATTTATAATAGATATTACATATTTAAGTAATAGCTAAAACTATACAAAATATCATATAATAAAAAAGTATTGAATTGAGGAGGAAATTGAAAATTCAAGGGCAAAAAAGGTATTGTGTAGGATAAAGGGGGAAGAATGATTATTGTTCAAAGTTGAGGGGTAGTTTGATTTTTAACACAAAGTTGGGGAGGGTAAATGATTTTCACCCCATAATTATATCATCGCATGCTCCTCAATTGATCAATGATACAATAACTCTAGGACGGAAATTTCCCTAACTTTGATTATTGAAATGAAAATTCAGAGACAATGTTAGCCTCTCATGGCACATGAAAAAACAATTTTTTTTTCACTTGGTATGATAGCCGGTTTGGTCAAGCTGCAAAAATCAGCTTATTTTGAGAAGTGTTTTTTTTCAAAAGTACTTTTCTCAAAAGTACTTTTGGTGAGAAACAGTTTGTGTTTGGCTAATTAGTTTGAAAAACACTTCTGAGCAGCAATTAGTGGTTGGCCAAACTTTAAAAAACTATTTCTAAGTGTATTTTTCTCAAAAGTGCTTCTCAAAAAAGTGCTTTTGGAGAGAAGCTACTTTTTTCTGCTTCTCCTCAAAAATATTTTTTTTCCTTCTAGAAGCTTGGCCAAACACCTCAATTTTTGGCCAAAAGTGCTTTTGAAAAAAAAAAGTACTTTTGGCCAAAAATAAGCTTGGACAAATAGGCTATTAGTCTTACTGATCAGTTCGTAGCATGTCCTGCCAAATAAATTTTAAATAGTAGTTATAATGTAAGGATACAACTATTTAGAGGAGGCACAATATAAATAATTACATTTTAATTTTTTATATAATTATTATTATTAAATATTAGGATATTATTAGAAAAGTAATTTGGTAAATCAACTTTCTAGTTTAAGGCTTCCTACTTTTAATATATTATAGATGATTATGGTTAAATAATAAATATTCCCAATTTTACAAGTTCAAAGTTTAAACTGGGAAATGTGGGGGTATTGGGAGATATAACATAGTTATAAATATGGTGTAATATTATTTTGTAGTTGTAACGACCCGACCGGTCGTTTTGAGTTTTTGCACTTTGATCGTCAGTTCTCGGGAATGACTTGCCCCGTGTAATGTGTTATGACTAATGTAGATTGTTGGTTATGGTTCTCACGGAAATCGGTATGAATTTGAAAGAACACTCTCAGTTTAAAGCTTTGAATTTGAAAGGTTTGACCAAGAGTGGACTTATTTGTATATGAGATCGCATCGTAGTTTTTGTGATTTGAATAGCTTCGTTAGGTGATTTGTGACTTAGGAGCGTGATCGGAATTCGTTTTGGAGGTCTGGTGTAGAATTAGGCTTGAATTGGCGAAGTTAGTATTTTAGCGATTTTCAATTGATAGGTGAGATTTTGATCCGAGTGTCGGAATGGAATTCCGAGAGCTGCTGTAGCTTCGTTATGTCATTTGGGATGTGTGTGTAAAATTTCAGGTCATTCGGAGGTGATTTGGTTGGGTTTTTATCAAATGCGTGTTTCAGAAGTTTTAGAAGAACTTAGGCTTGACATCGATGTAATTTGATGGTTTTGGTGTTGTTTGAGGTGTTTTGATGATTGGAACAAGTTTGAATGATGTTTTAAGATGCGTTGGTGCTTTTGGTTGAGGTCCCGGGGGTCTCGAGGTGATTTCGGATTGCTAACGGGAAGTTTGGAACTTGGAAAAGATAGCAGAAAATACAGCAGCAGTGCAAGCCTAATTTGGCCTTCGTGTTCGCGTGCCTGGGGACGCGTTCACGTAGTAGGAGTTTGGCGGGCCAGACGTTGCTCCTCGCATTCGCGGAGGGTGAGTTTCATGAGCTTCGCGTTCGCGGAGAGTTATTCGTGTTCGCATAGGAGGGGCTGGAGTTCCGTTTGTTTTGTTCTTCGCGTTCGTAGCCTAGGTGGTCGCATTCGCGCAATTGAAGCCGTGGAAGCATCGCGTTCGTGGGTGTTCAGACGCGTTCGCGTAGGGTAATTTTTGGCCAAGGGAATTGTGACGACCCAAAGGGTCATCACATATTTTCCTATTTATTCTGTACGTCCGAGGCATTGAAAACCTCATTTTTAGTCGCCTTGATTTGCGTATGCAGTCCGGACGTGTAGCCGGAAAGCCTAAATGTGAAATTCTGTGAAAACCTCTAAAATTGCTATCAAAATGAATAAGTTTGACTTTGATCAACATTTTAGGTAAACGGACCCGGACCCGTGATTTGACGGTCCCGGAGGGTCCGTAGAAAAATATGGGACTCGGGTGTATGCCCAGAATCAAATTCCGAGATCCCAAGCCCAAGAAATGAATTTTTGAGTAAAATTGTTTTTTTGAAATTCTTAAGGAAAATTGAAATGAAAATCGATTAGAATGTGTTGGTATCGGGCCCGTATTTTGGTTCTGGTGCCCGGTACAGGTCTTATATGTGATTTAAGATATTTATGTGAAGTTTGGTTGAAATCGGACATCGTTTGACGTGTTTCGGACTATAAGTTCTAAATTTGAAGGTTAATGAAGTTTGAGGAAAAACTAGTGATTTCGAGGTTTGATTCATTGATTTAGATGTTATTTTAGCGATTTAATCGCACGGTTAAGTTCGTAGGATGTTGTTGAGTTAGGGTATGTGATTGGTTAGGAGCCCCGAGGGCTCGGGAGTGTTTTGGAGGTGTTCCGGGAAGTTGTAGAACTTAGAAAAGTTGCAGAAATTCTGCAATAGGTTCTTAGGCTTTTTCTTCTTCGCGTTCGCGCCCTCTCTCCCA
This sequence comes from Nicotiana glauca, assembly GCA_026770625.1. Lineage (NCBI taxonomy): Eukaryota > Viridiplantae > Streptophyta > Magnoliopsida > Solanales > Solanaceae > Nicotiana > Nicotiana glauca. Next base: position 35,996 of record MU772620.1, on the reverse strand, counting down.
CGTCCGCGATGCCTTAGATTTTCTTCCTTCGCGTTCGCGTAACTGTTCTCGCGTTCGCGTTAGTCTACGGTCCCCCTTCAGCGCGTTCGCGTAAGGCCTCACGCGTTAGCGTAGGCCAAACCTTGGACCCCAGTATTTTTCCTCTTCGCGTTCGCACTTCTCTACTCGCGAACGCGATGGTTGTCAGCTTCTGCCCTTCGCGAACGCGACCCTACTGTCGCGAACGCGTAGGGTAATTTCACCCAGCGATTTTTAAGTCATAAAAACAGAACCATTTCTGGGCCAAATTCAAATGTCATAACTCCTTCTTCTCCACACCTCTTGGGGCGACTTTTGAAGCGATTCTTCACCAACACTCCGTGGGTTAGTAATCCTTTACTTGTTTCCTTTCATTTTCTTCAACATCTATTGAAATCCTAGGCCTAAATCATGTAATTTAGGGTAGAAATTGGGGAAAATGGGTAGAGTTAGGGCTTTTCGATTTTTCTTAATTTAGACCTCGTTTTAGGGTCGAATTTGAAAACAAATTACATATTCGGGCTCGTAAGTGAATGGATGATATGAATTAGGTCCGAACCTCGTGTTTTGACCAAGCGGGCCCGGGGTCAATTTTTAGAATTTTGGGAAGAAAGCTTGGAACCTATAATTAGACATTGAGTTTGATTTGTTTAACATATATTGATATTATGAAGTCATTATTGTATAAATTTGATTGAGTTGGAGCCGAAATCGAGAGGGAAAGTGGTTGTTGTGGATTGATTTGGCCGTGGAAGTTATGGTAAGTGTTTGGTTTAACCCTAGCTTGAGGGAATAGGAGTTGAGTCTTGTTTGCTACTTGCTAATTGATCGAGTACGATGTATAGGCATGGTGACGAGTATCTATACATTGGTGTCTAGCATGACTGTGAGTCCTTATTTGCGGATAGTTGGTTGTTGTTATGCCTTCCATGCTTAATTGACGACTTCTATATGTTGTAAAGGCCTTGTGATAGAAATTGCGATGTTGGAACTTCGTGGAGCTTGGGCTCAAGTGATATTGTGAAATACGAGATGAAAGTGAAAGAAAGAGAAAAGTTAATGATTTATTCCCTTGTCGGGACGTTGTGGTTATAGATGTAGTACCCTTGCCGGGTTTTTGTTTGTTTGTTTGTGTACCCTTGCCGGGGCTTCCATTCTTGTTTTATTATTTCCCTTGCCCTTGTTTGGGATTGTTGATTGGGTGAGGGAGAGTGTTAAATCACGAAGGGTGATGCCGTGCATTAAATGATATGGATCGGGTTGCGCACCGCAACAATGTTAAATGATATGGATCGGGTTGCGCGCCGCAATAATATTAATTGATATGGATCGTGTTGGGCGCCGCAACAATGTTAAATGGTATGGATCGGGTTGCACACCGCAACAATGATATTTGTGGATCGGGTTGCACGTCGCAAGTGTTGATATATATTGGGATCGGGTTGCACGCCGCAACAATTATTGATACAAGTGTGTTTATTTGGGTATTTGGTTCTTGTCTGCTGTAGATTCCAAGCTGTCCTTAGATTGTTATTCTGGATTTACTATTCATATTGTTATCTCCCCACAACATGCTCCCCCTCCCATATTGCTTACTTGTCTTGTATTTTCGATTTCGCTGTTTATGTATATAATTGAACAGGTTTATATGGTAGTCCAGTCTAGCCTCGTCACTACTTTGTCGGGGTTAGGCTAGGCACTTACTAGCACATGGGGTCGGTTGTGCTGATGCTACACTTTGTGCTATTTGCACAAGTCCAGGTTTCGAGCAGCAGCAGCAGTAGTTTTAGTATGGGAGCAGGCCTTCAGTCTATCGAGACATCGAGGTAGCCTTGCAAGTGTCTGCAGGACCGGTGTCTCTTTATCCTTGCATTGGACTGTCATCTCATTGTGCTCGAGATAAACAGATTTATGTTTCTTTCAGACTTTGTATTTAGTACTTCTTAGATATTCGTGAGTATGTGACTGTAGTTCTTGGGTAGATATACATGTTGGAACTCCGCATTTTATTCAGCTATCTAAATTTGAGACTTCCACTTATGATCTTAATTCCGCTACTTTAATTTTAATGTTGTTAATTATCCAAAAGGAACATGTGTTTAATGAAAAGTAACTAAATTTGGCTTGGCTAGCTTTCACGAGTAGGTGCCATCACGACTCCCGAGGGTGGGAAATCCGAGTCGTGACAAGTTGGTATCAGAGCACTAGGTTGCATAGGTCTTACAACTCACAAACAAACTTGGTAGAGTCTGAGGGATCGGTACGGAGACGTATGTATTTACCCCCCAGAGGCTAAAGAGTTAGGAAAAGTTTCACATTTGTTCTTTCTTGTTGTGCGATTCTGTTTCTCAATGCTAATTGAATTTCTACTCTGTTCTTTCGCAGATGCTGAGAACGCATGCTTCCTCATCTACCGATAAGTTGTCCGAGCCCCAAGCAGCTCCCGCTAGGGGCAGAGGACAAGGCTGTGCTAGAGGCCGAGGTAGGGGTAGAGCTCAGCCCCGAGCAGCAGCACCAGTGGCAGAGCCTCGGGTTGACTTTGACGAGGAGGTTCCGGCTCCAGCCGCAGAAGTTTCGATAGGCCCAGCTCAGGTCCTAGAGGGGTTTATTGCTATCCTAGTTCTTCAGGATGCTCTAGTCTGATTGGTAGGCCTAATAGAGAGTGTCACCCGAGCAGGATTGCTTCCTGTAGCACCAGCCACTTCTCAGGCTGGAGGAGGAGCCTAGACTCTTGCTGCACGTACTCCGGACCAGGTAGCTCCCCAGGGTTAGGTCCCAGTGGTTCAGCCAGCTATGGCAGTTCAGCCGGGGGTAGTTGCTCAGACCGGCGATGGCGCAGCTATGTCCGCAGATACTTTGTGGAGGCTGGACAGGTTCACCAAGCTCTTCACTACTACATTCAGCGGTGCTTCTTCTGAGGACCCCCAGGATTTCTTATATAGCTTCCACGAGGTTCTTCGAAACATGGGAATTGTTGAGTCCAATGGAGTTGATTTTGCTACATTTTGCCTATCTGGATCCGCCAAGACTTGGTGGAGGGATTTCTGTTTAGTTAGACCAGCAGGGTCACCGTCTTTGACTTGGGATCAGTTTTCAGAGTTGTTCCTGGAAAAGTTTCTCCCCGTTACTCAGAGGGATGCTTATCGGAGGCAGTTTGAGCGCCTCCAGCAGGGTTCTATGAAGGTCACTCAGTATGAGACTAGGTTCATTAATCTAGCTCGCCATGCTCTTGTCATACTTTCCACTAAGAGAGAGAGCGTGAGGAGATTTATTAATGGTTTGATTCAGCCGATTCGTCTCCAAATGGCTAGGGAGACTGGTAGTGAGATCAGCTTTCAGGAGGAGGCCAATGTGGCCTGCAGAGTTGAAATGGTTCTGTCACATGGAGGTGGTCATGGGGGAGACAAGAAAGCCCGTCATTCTGGCAGATTCAGAGGTAACTCGTCTGGAGGTAGAGACTTATATGGTAAAGGCCATCCTCCTAGGCCCTTTCAGTAGGCCCTTCAGGTTTCTCACGGTACATCAGGTGGTCGTGGTTCTTAGGCACACTATTCTGATCAGCAGTCATTCAGTGCACCGCCAGCTCCTATCAGCGCACCACCACTTCAGAATTTCCGTGGAGGTCATTCAGGCCGCCAGGGCCAGCCACAGCGTTCGGAGGGATGTTATGAGTGTGGTGAGTATGGTCACATCAGGAGGGCTTGCCCGATATTGAGGGGTACTCAGTCGCAGCAGCAGGGTCCCCGTCCTATGATTCAGGCACCAGATGCCCCACGACAAGCCAGAGATGGAGCTAGAGGTCATAGAGGTGGAGGTAGAGGTCATAGAGGTGGAGCTCAGACTGCCAGGGGCGGAGGTCAGCTAGCAGCAGATCGACTTAGGGATACATCTCAGGATAGTGGGGCCTAGCCTCGTTGTTATGCTCTTCAGGCCAGGCCCAAGGCTGAGTCTTTAGATACACTCATCACAGGTACAGTTCTGGTTTGTGATCGAGATGCTTTGGTCCTATTTGATCCAGGGTCTACGTATTCATATGTTTCATCTTATTTCACACCATGCTTGGTCATGCCTAGTGATGCTTTGGGTATTCTTGTATATGTGTCTACACCGGTGGGTGACTCTATCGTGGTCGACCGAGTCCATTATTCGTGTGTTGTAGTGATTGGGGGTCTTGAGACCCGTGTAGACTTGTTGCTCTTAGATATGGTTGACTTTGATATCATTTTGGGTATGGACTGGTTATCACCCTATCGCGCAATCTTGGACTTCCATGCCAAGACTGTGACCTTAGCATTGCCAGATATGTCTCGTTTAGAGTGGAGGGCACTTCAGGTTATTCTACCCGCAGGGTCATTTCGTACGTGAAGGCTCGACGCATGGTCGAGAAGGGGTGTCTGGCCTATGTTCGTGATTCCAGTGTTGAGGTTCCTCCTATAGATTTTGTGCCTATTGTCCGGGAGTTTCCAGATGTTTTCCCTTCAGACCTGCCGGGCATGCCACCCGATAAGGACATTGATTTCTATATTGATTTGGCTTTGGGCACCCAGCCTATTTCTATCCCGCCATATCATATGGCCCTGCCGGAGCTGAAAGAGTTAAAGGACCAGCTGTAGGATTTGCTAGAGAAGGGTTTCATTAGACCCAGTGTTTCACCTTGGGGCGTGCCAGTGTTATTTCTCAAGAAGAAGGACGGATCGATGAGGATGTACATAGATTATCGGCAATTGATCAAAGTAACGATTAAGAACAAGTATCCACTGCCAAGGATTGATGATTTGTTCGACCAGCTTCAGGATGCCAGGGTATTCTCCAAGATTGACTTGCGATCTGGCTACCATAAGTTGAGGATTAGGGCATCCAATGTCCCTAAGACAGCTTTCCGTAATCGGTATGGGCATTATGAGTTCTTGGTCATGTCATTTGGGTTGACCAATGCCCCAGCAGCATTCATGGAGTTGATGAACCGAGTGTTCAGGCCATATTTGGACATGTTCATGATAGTCTTCATTTATGATATTTTGGTGTACTCCCGCAACTAGGAGGATCACGAGCAACACTTTAGAGTGGTTCTTTAGACTTTGAGGGATAGTCAATTATATGCCAAGTTCTCCAAGTGCGAGTTCTGTCTGAGTTCAGTAGCATTTCTGGGCCACATTGTATCAGTAGAGGGTATTTAGGTGGACCCGAAGAAGATTGAGGCAGTCAAGAGCTGGCCTAGACTAGCATCAACTAAAGAGATTTGGAGTTTCTTGAGGTTGGCAGGCTACTACCGTCGATTTGTGGAGGGTTTTTCGTCTATTGCGGCCCCGATGACCAGGTTGACCCAGAAGAGTGCCCAGTTTAGATGGTCGGACGAGTGTGAGGCGAGCTTTCAGAAGCTCAAGACAGCTCTAACTACGGCACCGATGTTGGTTTTGCCTACAGGATCAGGGCCTTATACAGTCTATTGTGATGCTTCCCGTATTGGGCTTGGTGCAGTGTTGATGCAGGGTGGCAAGGTGATTGCCTATTCTTCGAGGCAGTTGAAGATTCATGAGAAGAACTATCCAGTGCATGATTTAGAGTTGGCAGCTATTGTTCACGCCTTGAAGATTTGGAGGCACTATTTGTATGGGACGGCATGTGAGGTGTTCACTGACCACAAGAGTCTTCAGTATTTGTTTAAGCAGAAGGAGTTGAATTTGAGGCATATGAGGTGGTTGGAGTTGTTGAAGGTCTATGATGTCACCATTTTATATCATCTGGGGAAGGCCAATGTGGTGGCCGATGCTTTGAGTAGGAAGTCAGCTAGTATGGGCAATCTTGCTTATATTCCAGTCAGTCAGAGGCTGCTTGCTTTGGATGTTCAGGCCTTAGCCAATCAGTTTGTGAGACGAGATGTTTCTGAGCCCAGTCGTGTGTTGGCTTGCACGGTCGCTTGTTCTTAAGTATTGGAGCGCATCCGTGATCGGCAGTTTCATGATCCCTATTTGTGTGTCCTTAAAGACATGGTGCAGTGTGGAGGTGCCCAGTAAGTTACCTTAGATGATGATGGAGTTTTAAGATTGCAGGGTCAAATTTGTGTGCCTAATGTGGATGGACTTTGAGAGTTGATATTGGAGGAGGCCCATAGTTTCCGGTACTCTATTCATCCGGGCACCGCGAAGATGTATCTGGATTTATGACAGCATTATTGGTGGCATAGAATAAAGAAGGATATTGTAGCATACATGGCTCGTTGTTTGAATTTTCAGCAGGTTAAGTACGAGCATCAGAGGCCTAGTGGTTTGTTTCAGAGGATTGAGCTTCCCGAGTAGAATGCGAGAGGATCACTATGGACTTTGTTACCGGACTTCTGTTGACTCGGAAGAAGTTCGATGCGGTTTGGGTCATTGTGGATAGGCAGACCAAGTCAACGCATTTCATTCCAGTGGCAGTCTCCTATTCATCCGAGAGATTAGCTGTGATTTATATCCGGGAGATTGTTCGCCTTCATGGTATGCGTCTATCATTTCGGACTGGGGTACGCAATTTACCTCACACTTCTGGGGAGTAGTTCAGCGAGAGTTGAGCACACGGGTCGAGTTGAGCATAACATTTCATCCCCAGACGGACGGTCAGTCCAAGCGGACTATTCAGATTTTGGAGGATATGCTCTGAGCTTGTGTTATTGACTTTGGAGGTTTGTGGGATCAATTCTTGCCTTTAGCGGAGTTTTTCTACAATAACAGCCACCAGTCGAGCATCCAGATGGCTCCTTATGAGGCCTTATATGGTAGGCGATGTTGGTCTCCGGTTGAATGGTTTGAGTCGGGAGAGGCTCGGTTGATAGGTACGGATTTGGTTCAGGAGACCTTGGACAAGGTCAAGATCATTCAGGATAGGCTTCATTCGGCTTAGTCCAGGCAAAAGAGAAATGCAGATCGTAAGGTTCGAGATGTAGCTTTCATGGTTGGTGAGCGAGTATTGCTCCGAGTGTCGCCTATGAAGGGCGTGATGAGATTTGGGAAGAAGGCCAAGCTTAGCCCTAGATTTATTGGTCCGTTTCAGATTCTTGATCGAGTGGGAGAGGTGGCTTATATACTTGCATTGCTGCCTAGCTTATCAGTCGTGCACCTAGTTTTTCATGTATCAATGCTTCGGAGGTATCACGGAGATTCAGCTCACGTGTTAGATTTCAGCACTGTCCAGTTGGACAAGGACTTGTCTTACGAGGAGGAGCCAGTAGCTATTCTAGACCGGCAGATTCGTCAGTTGAGATCCAAAAGTTTTCCTTCTGTTCGTGTTCAGTGGAGAGGTCAGCCTCCTGAGGCATCGACCTGGGAGTCAGAGTCTAATATGCGGAGCTGTTATCCCCATCTTTTCCCCGACTCAGGTACTTCTTTCTTTTTTCCGTTCGAGGACGAACGGTTGTTTTAGAGATGGAGAATGTGACGACCCAAAGGGTCATCACCTTTTTCCTATTTATTCCGTGCTTCTGAGGCCTTGAAAACCTCATTTTTAGTTGCCTTGATTTGTGTGCACAGTCCGGGCGTTATAGCCGAAAAGCCTAAATGTGAAATTTTGTGAAAAATGCTAAAATTTGGTATTAAAATGAATAAGTTTGACTTTGGTCAATTGTTTGGGTAAACGGACCCGGTCCCGTGATTTGATGGTCCCGGAGGATCCATAGAAAAATATGGGACTCGAGCGTATGCCCGGAATCGAATTTCGAGGTCCCAAGCCCGAGAAATGAATTTTTGAGTAAAATTGTTTTTCTGAAATTATTAAGGAAAATTAAAATGAAAATCGATTAGAACGTGTTGGTATCGGGCCCGTATTTTGGTTCCGGTGCCCGGTACAGGTCTTATATGTGATTTAAGATATTTCTGTGAAGTTTGGTTGAAATCGGACGTCGTTTGACGTATTTCGGACTATAAGTTCTAAATTTGAAAGTTAATGAAGTTTGAGGAAAAATTAGTTATTTCGAGGTTTGATTCATTGATTTTGATATTATTTTGGCAATTTGATCACGTGGTTAAGTTTGTAGGATGTTGTTGAGTTAGGGTATGTGATTGGTTGGGAACCCCGAAGGCTCGGGAGTGTTTCGGAGGTGTTCTGGGAAGATTTAGAACTTAGAAAAGTTGCAGAAATTCTGCAATAGGTGCCCAGGCATTTTCTTCTTCACGTTCGCGCACTCTCTTCCCCGTCCGCGATGCCTTAGATTTTCTTCCTTTGCGTTCGCGTAACTATTCTCGCGTTCGCGTAAGTCTAGGGTCCCCCTTCAGCGTGTTCGCGTAAGGCCTCACGCGTTCACGTAGGCCAAACTTTAGACCCCAGTATTTTTCCTCTTCGCGTTCGCACTTCTCCACTCGCAAACGCGATGGTTGTCAACTTCTGCCCTTCGCGAATGCGACCCTACTGTCGCGAACGCAAAGGGTAATTTCACCCAGCAATTTTTAAGTCATTAAAACAGAACCATTTTTGGACCAACTTCAAATTTCATAACTCCTTCTTCTCCACACCTCTTGGGGCGACTTTTGAAGCGATTCTTCACCTACACTCCATGGGCTAGTAATCCTTTACTTGTTTCCTTACATTTCCTTCAACATCTATTGAAATCCTAGGCCTAAATCATGTAATTTAGGGTAGAAATTGGAGGAAATGGGTAGAGTTAGGGCTTTTTGATTTTTCTTGATTTAGACCTCGTTTTGGGGTCGAATTTAAAAACAAATTACATATTCGGGCTCGTAGGTGAATGGGTGATATGAATTTGGTCCGAACCTCGTGTTTTGACCAAGCGGGCCCGGGGTCAATTTTTGGAATTTTAGGGAGAAAGCATGGAACCTATAATTAAACATTGAGTTTGATTTGTTTAACATATACTGATATTATGAAGTTATTATTGTATAGATTTGATTGAGTTGGAGCCGAATTCGAGAGGGAAAGCGGTTGTTGTGGATTGATTTGGCCGTGAAAGTTAAGGTAAGTGTTTGGTTTAACCCTAGCTTGAGGGAATAGGAGTTGAGTCTTGTTTGCTACTTGCTAATTGATCGAGTACGATGTATAGGCATGGTGACGAGTATCTATACATTGGTGTCTAGCATGACCGTGAGTCCTTATTTGCGGATAGTTGGTTGTTGTTATGCCTTCCATGCTTAATTGACGACTTCTATATGTCGTAAAGGCCTTGTGATAGAAATTGTGATCTTGGAACTTCGTGGAGATTGGGCTCAAGTGATATTGTGAAATACGAGATGAAACTGAAAGACAGAGAAGAGTTAATGATTTATTCCCTTGCCGGGACGTTGTGGTTATAGATGTAGTACCCTTGCCGGGTTTTTATTTGTTTGTTTGTGTACCCTTGCCGGGGCTTCCATTCTAGTTTTATTATTTCCCTTGCCCTTGTTTGGGATTGTTGATTGGGTAAGGGAGAGTGTTAAAGCACGAATGGTGATGCCGTGCGTTAAATGATATGGATCGGGTTGCGCGCCGCAACAATGTTAAATGATATGGATCGGGTTACACGCTGCAACATTGTTAATGATATGGATCGGGTTATGCGCTGCAACAATGTTAAATGGTATGGATCGGGTTGCACGCCGCAACAATAATATTTGTGGATCAGGTTGCACGCCGCAACAGTGTTGATATATATTGGGATCGGGTTGCACGCCGCAACAATTATTGATACAAATGTGTTTATTTGGGTATTTGGTTCTTGTCCGCTGTAGATTCCAAGCTGTCCTTAGATTGTTATTCTGGATTTACTATTAATATTTTTATCTCCCCACAGCATGCTCCCCCTCCCATATAACTTACTTGTCTTGTATTTTCGATTCCGCTGTATATGTATATAATTGAACAGGTTTATATGGTAGTCCAGTCTAGCCTCGTCACTACTTTGCCGGGGTTAGGCTAGGCACTTACCGGCACATGGGGTCGGTTGTGCTGATGTTACACTCTGTGGTATTTGCACAAGTCTAGGTTTCTAGCAGCAGCAGCAGTAGTTTTAGTACGGGAGCAGGCCTTAAGTCCATCGAGACACCAAGGTAGCCTTGAAGGCGTCCGCAGGCCCAGCGTCTCCTTTATCCTTGCATGAGCATGTCATCTCATTGTGCTCGAGATAAACGGATTTTATGTTTCTTTCAGACTTTGTATTTAGTACTTCTTAGATGTTCGTCAGTATGTGACTCTAGTTCTTGGGTAGAGATACATGTTGGAACTCCACATTTTATTCAGCTATCTAAATTTTAGACTTCCGCTTATGACTTTAATTCCGTTGCTTTTATTTTAATGCTGTTAATTATCCAAAAGGAACATGTGTTTAATGAAAACTAACTAAATTGGCTTGCCTAGCTTCCACGAGTAGGCTCCATCACGACTCCCGAGGGTGGAAAATTCGGGTCGTGACAGGAATATTTGTGCATCGCGAACGCGAGAAGGCTTTCGCATTCGCATAGAAGGAAATCATAGCTGGGCAGAAGGGTTTTTAAAACATTTCATCCGCGAGCCTAAGTCATTTTTCCTCCATTGTTGAACATTTTGAGAGCTCTTTGGGAGAAATTGAAGAGGGATTCGAAGAGGATTGATTGGAGGTAAGTTTTATGAACCAAAAACGTGATTTTATTGTGAAATTAACCTAGAAATTCATGGAAATTTAGCAAAAAATAGAAGAACTTGGGCTTGGGATTTTAAGATTTTAAATTGGGATTTGAAGGGCCATTTAAGGTCGGAATTTAGAGTTTTTGATATGTATGGACTCGTGGAAGGATAATGAACCCGTTGATGTGAAAATTTTTGAGTTTCGAGAAGTGGGCCCTGGGCTCGAGTTTTGCTAATTTCGGGATTTTTAATATTTTTTGATTATTTTCGATTGGGTTTTCTCCCCTTAGCATATTGTGATGTATTCGTTCTGGTTTTGGTCAGATTCGATGCGCGAATAGGCCGATTTGAGGGGCACAGGCATCGCGAGCTAGAGAAATTCGCCGGTTCGAGGTGAGTAATGATTGTAAATGATATTCTGAGGGTTTGAAACCCCGTAGTTGCACATCGTAGTGATATATTGATGTGACTTACACGCCGGATAGCGAGCGTGGGGTAGAGCACCATTGGGGATTATGACTTGGTCCGTCCCGATTGATGAATTTACTGCGTATTTGATTGCAATTTACTTGTTATCATTATAATTTGGACTGATTGCCATATTTGGGCTTCGTGCCAGCTATTTGAACCTTTTGGGGATTGTTGTTGATATTTTCTCACTATTTTGATTTTATACTTGAACTTAGTCATGTAGTTTCCACTATTCTTAAGACTCAGCAAAGTTTATTTTGATTTAACACTTGAAATGATATTTCCAATAATATTTGGGCTGACCATTATGTTGTACTGTTGCCCTAGTGGCTTATGTGATTTTTACTGAGTAAGGCTGAGGGCTTGTATTGTGAGGATACTTTTGGATCGGTCTGCACGCCGCAACAGTGAGATACTGATTTGATATGAGGTCGAGGGCCTAGATTTGATGCCACGAGATGGCTTGATATTGCGCTTGGGCCGTAAGGGGCCCCTCCCGGAGTCTGCACACCCCCAGTGAGCGTCGTCGACGATATATGGATCGGGCTGCACGCCGCAGCGATATATGGATCAGGTTGCACGCCGCAGCGGTACTAGTACTATTCTATGTGTTGAGTTTATTTCATTTGTCTGCCATTATCTGTTGTCTATGCTACTTTATGCAATATCTACCTGATTGCCTGGCATTATCTGATGACTGAGTGTTGTGCCGAGGGGCGGATTTCTGTGCTTATCTGCACTATTTGTTCGCATTCATTTGCGTGATCGCTGAAAAAGTCATTTTCAAAAGAGGTTTAAACTGAGCTAGTATGTTTCTCTAAAGATTTCACAGTTTCACTATTTTTCTCAAAAAGGGTTTTGCACTACTCTATACAGTATGAAGATTTGTTATACGTGATTTCTTACTGCTCAGTTGTTATTTACCTTTATTACTCACTCAGTTGGAGTATTCACTTTACTCCCTGTACCTCGTGTGCAGATGCAGGTATTTATCCACCCGTTAGCAGGTTTTGGCTGATCAGAGGCAGAGTTATAGGAGTTAGCGAGGTGACTGCCAGCGTTCGCAGCACTATTTTCTCTCTCTTTTGTTCATTATTCTGGTGTTGTATATTTTAGACCTTGTAGTGGATTTACACTCTAATAGATGCTCGTGACTTGTGACACCTCGATTAGGGCTGTGTTGGGTTGTATTTCCGCTAATTAATATCATGAAATCATAATTAAACTGCTTAAAATAGGTGTTCTGAAATGGTCTGGCTGGACTTGTCTTCACGAGAGGCGCCATCACGATCGGAGCGGAGTTTGGGTCGTGACAATATTTATATTAGAAAGTTGTATATGCTTAGGAGACTATAATAATGGTTGACTTATTTTCTACGATAGCTTTCTTAGTTAACAAGACATAGATTTTGTATATATTAACACATGATTATTCAATAGAAGACATAGAACTTCATTCTCTCTTGAACTCTTCATGGTACCAGAGCCATAACCCAGAAGGAATCGAGTGATATGGACGGCGACGACAAGAATAAGGATGGAGACAGAGGTAGTGGATCAGGAAGAAGCATAACTCCTATGAATGATCCAACATCGCCATATTTCCTTCTTTCAGCAGACACACAAGAATATGCGTAAGTGTTATACCTCATATTTTTGTACGTGAAAGTATGCCATAAGTAAATTGATTAAAGCTCGGGAATGACATGCTACTTCCCGCATTTTCAGACGTTAAAGTTTCGTCGTAAGCTAATCGGGGCAAGCTCACGAATGAGATTATTTTGAGTTCATAAATATTATGTTATTTCAAACAAAGTGATAAGTAAATTCGTGAAGGTGAGAGGTAAGCGAATTGAAGAAAATGAGTTTCTTCGAAGGTTGTCATTTTGGAATATAATACTGTCCAAGCTACAACACGACATTTATGAACTAATACCATATACAAGGTATCACATGACCATGATAGTATAATATATAAAGTGTATTAAAAATAAGTAATATTTTAAGTAATTTGAGATAATTCTTAATTGTATGGGTAACTGGTTAATTATTGAATTTGTGAGAAACTACCAAGTTAATTAAGAAATTGATAACTAATTAAGATGTTGATGGATAAGCCTAAAAAGCCTCCCCACCGTGGCAGCAAATTTTGGCCAAATTGGTGACTTTTAAAGTCACATAAAAGGTGTCACATTTAAAGAAATTTGTGGCCAAGTCATCACATAGTGGGGCCCACGCCAACTAAGAATAAAAACCCCTCCAAAGTTATTAAGAAAGGTTCTTGCATCTCTACAATGAAGTGAAATGGAGTTCCATCCTTTTCATACAATTATTTACGTGATTTTCCACAATCAAATCTCATACAAGACTACTTACTACTTAGCAAAGTGAGATATTGTGGTTCTATGAAAGTACGGTGCAATCTTTATCAAGAATATCGTACGAATTTTCTCCTACTCTGATCTTGTCATTACATGTTTTGTCGCAATTGACGTGGGTTAGAGGGATTGCTAAGAAAATCGGCTTAGGTATGTTAAGGCTATCCCTTCTTTCCTTTTGACATGATCTATACGACACAAACGAAATGAGAAAATGCATAACTTTCATAAATGACTCTATTCATAAAAATGCTAGGGATGCTTATATTCTTGATTTCAAATGTCTTATCATTCTATCGCCTATTCATGAGTCTCGAAAAATACGTAAGTTGATAAAGTTTATTCCATGATATTAGTCGGAGGTATAATGGTCTTATGACGTTCCAAGAGATTTTATTGGCATACTTCTCATGCATTGCATTCATTTATACATGTACATTGACCCATGACCAGACGGCGTTATATACGTATATATATATATATATATATATATGTGTGTGTGTGTGTGTGTGTGTGTGTGTGTGTGTATGTATGTATATAGGATATGGGAAAGGGTTACAGCGTTATATACGTACCACTACCTAATGTGATGGTATGCGTTGATTATTTTGCCCACAGTGGCCGAGATATACGATGGGATGTCCTCAGAGGCTCGATGATGTTATGAGCACATGTACCCATGCACGACATGACATTTATACACATATGCATGGCAATATACATACTAATGATTCACAGAGTTATTCAGTCTTATATGTCGAGTCTTTTACTCCATGTCGAGGCTATCAGCTCAATGAAAGGTGTTGGTGCGCCGCATTTGCTCCGGAGTTGCTCATTTGGTCGGTATAATTAGTACATGTATTGATTTGTATGGCAGGGCTTGTCCCGACCTTTACAATATTATGTACTCCTAGAGGTGTCACGACCCAAAATTCACTAAGGGTAGTGGTGGCGCCGGACATCGCTGTCAGGCCAGCCAATTAGATTATCAATTAATTTCCTCTTTTAATACCTTTGAAAATCTAAGGTTTTTCCTTCTATTTTTTTATAAATGAAAGTTCACTACTAGAATTCAAATTTAAATAATAATAGTTAGAACAAATTCGTTGTAAACCCTCCCAGAAACCCGGTGTCACAAGTATATGAGCGACTACTGATAAGAGAAATAAAATACAACATCTGCCCGGAATACAGTGGGCAGAAAGTAAATATTGTACATTGGAAGGAACTACTCTAGTTGCGGTCGCCTCAATGATGCAGCTCACCTAGTCCCAGCGTCATCCATGCTGCTACACCTAATAAGCTGCTAAACGTGTATATATACATGTGCAACAAAAATGCACAAAAGTGTAGTATGAGTACGTAATCAACGTGTACTCAGTGAGTATCCCGCCTAATTCCGAAGGGGTAGAGACGAGATGGCCAATTCCGACACTCACTAGAGGTCAATTAGCAATTTTCTATAAGTGCGAGGAAAATTATGGATTTATATAGAAGTTCAAGTTGTGAAGCCAAATAAACAGGTATACACCTTCAACGATAAATCAAGGGCTCCCAAAGTCTATTCCTTATTATCTTATCAGCTTATGCCAAGCCGCATAGGGCCAATTCCACATTTATAAATTCCCAAGTAACAAAACATGCGCAAATCATGCCGAGGTCGACGGCCCGCTCCAACAGAATATAAATCGTGCACTGCCGAGGGTCGAGCGGCACGAACCATAGATGCATCTATTATCACCGAGGCGTTCAGCCCGTTCCATTATTAAACATATATCCTGCTCGCTAATCATCCATGCGACGCAGGCACACACATAAAGTACATGCTCAATCAGTCAAATAAGAATTTATCGGGGAATATTTATCCAAATAAAACCAATTCTCCCTTAACAATTTTAAGAAGTGAAGCTTAACCTATTTGAAATTCATTTACTAATTTAATGTGATTTAGGCAGTTCAAACCATAAATGGGTTCACTATAATCCATGTATGACATGCTCTTTGGGTCCTAGACTACCCGGACAATAGCATGATAATAGCTATGTACGGACTTTCATCACCTCGTGCATACGTAGCCCCCACAAATAGGAGCTTATAATCAATTATTTCACCTATGGGGTAAATTTCCCCTCACAAGATTAGAAAGGAGACTCACCTCGCTCCGAAGATCTAAAACCGGCAATCTACATTCCTTCGAAGACTTGAAGCAACGCGCAGAGCTCCAAAACTAGCCAAATAATGGCAACCTAATGAGAATATACTCAAATACTTGCTAACAATTTGAATTATACAATTTCACAACTCCATTTGGTGAAATGACCAAAATGCCCTTGGGCCCACGTGCCCGGAATCCGAAATTTTTCGAATATAAAGGTTACCCATGACCTTAGGAACTCAAATATATAATTTACTCCTAATTCCATGCTCAAATTCGTGGCTAAAATCCAAGATTATAATCTTCTAGGTTTCCAACCAAACCCCAATATTCACACTAATTTTCATGCTTAATCTCATACATAATCAATGTATTTAGCTTATAATAGGTGTGAATAACTTACCTTAACATTGTTGATGAAGATCCTCCTTTGAACCCTCCAAAAATCGCCAAATGAAGTGAAGAAAATGAGTGAAATGAACAAAATCCGACCTTTTAAAACACCCCACTGCCTT
>MU772619.1:0-20075 GCA_026770625.1 Nicotiana glauca | reverse complement strand
GCTGTATTGGGTTATATTTATATTGATTAATATCATTAATTCATATGCGAACTGTTATATAACTGACTAACTGCTTTAAGTGGTGTTCTGAAATGGCCTGGCTGGCCTTGTCTTCACGAGAGGCGCCATCACCACCGGGTTTGGGAATTGGGTCGTGACAACATTCTCATGATGTTTATGCATTGATACATCCCGACTCTACATTTTCATATATTACTCCATTTATTACTGGTAAGCTTGACAAGAGATCTGAGTTATTGCCACGGTCAGTTGAGGTGTCTACACCAGTTGGCGACTCTATTGTAGCTAATCATGTCTATCCAGATTGTACAGTGTTAATTAATGATCGTCCAACCTCTGTTGATTTAGTTGAATTGGTTATGCTAGACTTCGATGTCATTATGGGTATGGATTGGTTGGCAGCTTGTTATGCTAATACTGATTGTCATGCAAAGTTGGTCCAATTTAATTTTCCTGGTGAGCCTGTCCTTGAATGGAAAGGTAATGCAGCCATGCCCAGGGGTAAGTTTATTTCATACCTTAGGGCTCAGAAGTTTATTACTAAAGTTTGTATATACCATCTGGTTCATGACAGGGATACAGATAAGGCGCCAGTGACTCTTCAGTCGGTTCCTATTGTGAATGAATTCCCGATGGTATTCCCTGACGAGCTTCCAGGAATTCCCCCTGAGAGGGAAATTGATTTCGCTATAGATTTGCTTCCTGATACGCAGCCTATATCCATTCCTCCATACAGAATGGCTCCTGCAGAGCTAAGGGAATTGAAGGAACAACTGAAGGACTTGCTCTACAAGGGCTTTATTAGACCAAGTACATCCCCATGGGGTGCTCCGGTGCTCTTTGTTCGAAAGAAAGACGGCTCATTGCGGATGTGTATTGACTACAGGCAACTACATAAAGTCACTATCAAGAATAAGTATCCTCTTCCACGGATTGATGACTTGTTCGACCAGTTACAAGGTGCCAAATGCTTTTCGAAGATCGACTTGCGATCCGGTTATCATCAGCTACGAGTCAGGGATATTGATATCCCAAAAACAGCATTTAGGACGAGGTATGGCCATTTTGAATTCCTTGTCATGTCTTTCGGGCTTACAAATGCCCCAACAACCTTTATGGATCTTATGAACCGGGTATTCAAACCATTCTTGGATGAATTTGTGATTGTGTTTATTGACGACATCCTGATATATTCACGATCGGAAGCCGAGCATGCGGACCACTTGCGAGCTGTATTGCAGACTCTCCAGGACTACAGGTTATATGCTAAATTCTCTAAATGTGAATTTTGGCTAAATTCTGTATCTTTTCTTGGTCATGTTATTACCGGTGATAGTATCAAGGTTGATGGCCAAAAGATTGAATCTGTGATGACTTGGCCGAGGCCTTTGAATCCGACGGAGGTTCGTAGCTTTTTAGGCTTAGCAAGGTATTACCGAAGGTTCGTGGAGGGATTTTCATCTATCTCTACACCATTGACGAAACTGACAAATAAGGGATCTAAGTTTCAATGGACTGAGGCATGTGAACAAAGTTTTCAGAAGCTAAAGAAAGACACCTGTCTTGACTCTTCCGGATGGCACCGAGGATTATGTTGTATATTGTGATGCCTCGAGGATTGGCCTAGGTTGTGTTCTTATGCAGCATGGTAAGGTTATCGCATACGCCTCCAAACAGTTGCGAAAACATGAACAGAATTATCCTACATATGATCTTGGGTTAGACGCAGTTGTCTTCGCCCTAAAGATTTGGCGGCATTATCTATATGAGGTTTATATTGATGTTTTCACCGACCACCAAAGCCTTCAGTATTTATTTAAACAGAGGGAGCTGAACCTACGACAAAGAAGATGGCTAGAATTACTAAAGGACTATGATGTTGATATTTTATATCATCTCGGCAAAGCTAATATTGTTGCTGATGCCCTTAGCCGGAAGTCCATGGGCAGTCTAAGCCATGTTAAAGTTGATAAGGTCAAGATGACCAAATACCTATGCCAGCTAGCTAGTTTGCAGGTGCGTTTGGTAGATGCAGAGGGTGGACCCGTTCTCGTTCAGAATACAGCAAAATCTTCTTTTGTTACCGAAGTGAAAGAGCGACAACACGAGGATCCCGAGCTTATAAAAATGAGGGAAAGTATTCCACAACAGCGACAACCTTTATTTGAGCTAACTGGAGATGGAGTCCTTAGATACCAGGGCCGCTTATGTGCACCGACAGTCGGAGAACTCCGCGCCATGATTCTCTCAGAGGGCCATTATTCTAAATATGCAGTTCACCCCGGAGCGACAAAGATGTATCGAGACCTTCGACAGATCTATTGGTGGAATGGAATGAAAAAAGATATCGTAGAGATTGTAGGCCAATGTCCCAACTGCCAGCAAGTTAAAGCCGAACATCAGAAGCATGGAGGCCTAACTCAGTATATTGAACTTCCATTACGGAAATGGGACATGATAAATATGGACTTCATCACTGGTTTTCCTCGCACTCCACGGAGGTATGATTCTATTGGGTAATTATTGATAGGCTTACAAAATCTTCTCATTTCCTGCCAGTCAGGACGACATATTCAGCTGAGGATTATGCCAAGCTTTACATTCGAGAGATTGTTAGCCTTTACGGAGTGCTATTATCTATTATCATTGATTGAGGGGCTCAATTTACAATACATTTTTGGAAATCTTTTCAGAAGGGTCTAGGTACGCAGGTAAATCTTAGCACCGCTTTTCATTCGCAAATTGATGGACAGGCAGAGCGTACTATTCAGACAGTTGAGGATATGTTACGTGCATGCGTGCTAGATTTTAAAGGAAGTTGGGATGATCATCTACCTCTTATTGAGTTCGCTTATAATAACAGCTTCCAAGCTAGTATTCAGATGGCCCCTTACGAAGCACTATACGGGTGAAAGTGTAGGTCGCCAATCGGTTGGTTCGAGGTCGGGGAAGCAGAGCTACTAGGTCCTAATTTAGTTCATCAAGCAATGGAAAAGACTTATTAGAGACTGGCTGCGTACAGCACAAAGTCGGCAGAAGTCTTATACAGATGTTCGACGACAAGACTTAGAGTTTGATGTAAAAGATTGGGTTTTCCTGAAAGTACCGCCTATGAAGGGTGTCATGTGATTTGGAAAGAAGGGGAATCTCAGCCCCAGGTATGTTGGACCGTATAATATTATTCGGAGGATTGGTAGGGTGGCGTACGAGCTTGATTTGCCTTCAGAATTGGAAGCAGTCCATCCCGTGTTTCATGTATCTATGTTGCGGAAGTTCATTGGAGATCCTTCACGTATTACACCCATTGAGGATATTCACATTGCTGAAGACTTATCTTATGCAGAGGTACCGGTAGCTATTTTAGATCGGCAGGTAAGAAAGCTTCGAACTAAAGAAGTGGCTTCCATGAAAGTGTTATGGCGAAATAACAACATCGAGGAAATGACCTAGGAAACTGAGAAGGAAATGAGGGCGAAATACCCCCACCTATTTACGACTTAAGGTGAGTCGCATTTAAATAATTGGCAATTATTTCTTTACTACAACTTAATTGGATTTTGAATGACTTGAAAGTGCAATTTAAATTTCTTATTGCGAGAGAGATATACGAAGACTAGTAGTTGGAATCTTAAGAATTTGATTTATGCTTTGAAAATTAAACAAATATATCCTCGCAAATAACGTATTAGCGGAAAAGAAATGAAACCAAGGAATTGACTTGACCCATTCGCGGACGAATGTTCTTAAGGGAGGGAGACTGTGAGACCCCATGTTTTTTTTTCCTCTTCTCTTACGTAATATACGTAATGTGGCATGGTTATATTAGGTATATATGATTGGTTATAATATCACACTGGTCATATGTTATATTTTGGAGTCAAGCAAGTTGCGAAATAAAGGTCGGCAAAAGTTATCGTAAATGTCTCTAATAAATATTTCCAAATTTTGGGTCAAATGTATCAGATCATTTCTACCAATATATAAAGAGTTATAAGACCTACAACCAATCAAATAGAAGGTCTACGAGTCTAGTTTTCAACCAAAAAAATATCACATCAAACGGACATTGGAGTAAAACATTATGACTGTTTTACCCCGGACTGTCCAGGCTGAAACCGGGTCGCGAACCGGGTCGGGTCAAACAAGTGGTATAAGTCAGTAAACTCGATTTTGAGGACCTCAAAACATTTCATTTTAGTCACAAAATAGTGATCAAGCTAAAGATAGGGTTCCATGGTGTTCTTGAGTGATTAAGGTACGTTTTTAATAATTTTTACCATTAAAGTTTGCCCCCGTGCCTAGAAACTCAATCTCTACGCTTTGCAATTGTTTCTCCCTTCTATTAGCTGTGTTTGGAGCTATTTTTGAAAGATAGGAATTTGTTGTTCTTGCTGGTTCTTCAGGCTTTATACTTGTTTTGTCAAGGTAATCATCTTGGAACTCTTTTATGATCGTTTTTACAAAGTTCTACAGACGTTTCGTCAAGTTAGGGTCATATGACGAATCTGCCAATTTAAACTCAATTATGAATTGTTCTTAGGTGCGTATAAGCTGCATATATATAGTGTTTTCTAAGCTTAGGACGTAAGAAACAACTTTCGTGAAGGAACTACAAGCATTCAGACGTTCGTTGGAAAGGTATGTTAAGGCTAAGCTTCGTTATTCATTTTTGCACGAATTCTTGGAAATTCCTAAGACGCCAAATGTGATATTTTACTATTCTACGGCTAGAAAGACCTTCTGTGAAAGGCATTGGGATTATAGCTGAACTATTTTCATGATTCTATTAGGTTGATATTCCACTCGTTCGGTTAAATAGGGTATTCGACATCTATATATGTCATTTTGTTGGCTTTCTTAGTTATATATATATATGAATTCTTATTCGTCTTTGGGTTGTGTGGCTAAAAAAAATAAAAGCATTTAGTATTTGCGATCAGTCATTCTTCCTTGTTAAAGTGTATTTTAAAATCTCTAAAGTGACACGTCGATTTCCGAAAATCTCAAATATAAATTATATGTTTAAACTATTAAAACACTTGATTTTTGAAATACTTTCTTTTACTAATTATCAAGAAATCAGGTATAAAGACTAAGTGAAGCACCTTAAGCTTTTTATGAACATCTTCAGAGTTAAGTTATCTTTCTAAAAGTCGAGTTATGTTTTCGAGCTTATAAAAAAATATATGAGGTTCCACGAGACAATTGTATGCAATACGAATGTGATTATGAGATTATGAGAATAAGAGTACCAATGAGCCAATATTGGCTAAGTTCTTGTTATGGCCTATTATGTGCATTCAAAGTTCATATCATACATGGCATATTATGCATGGACTTCGAGCTATAATCGGAGGTAAGGGGCCTATTTGCCCGAAAGACTATATGTATTGTACAGATGGCCACAGGTTGGCAATATGATACCGGTTAGCTACCGGAAGAGACCGCCATTGCTAGCATTTGGTTGGGTATGTCATGCATTTGCATCAATATATATGTATTCACGACATACGATTACACGAGCATACCATGCATATTTGATTATTATGAGGTCGGATGTCGGCCATGGAGGCTATCAGAGTTTCAGTGTTAGGTGGTATCTCTATTACCTTTTTTTTCCAGCTATGTATGATTCTACTTTCTGCCTTACATACCAGTACATTTTTATTCGTACTGATGTCCCGTTGCCTGGGGACACTGCATTTTTGTTTCGTGCGTGCAGGTCCAGGTAGGGACTCTGATCGACCCCTCCGCTAGGATTTAGGGGTTCAGCTGTGAGTTGGTAAGCTCCACCTCTTCCTGGAGCTGTCATAGGATGGTTACCTTTGTTGTACAATTTGGGTATAGTCGGGGCCTTATCCCGATAGTGCTTGTGACACTCTTAGAGGCTATTGTGGACACAGTATTCTGGGTTTCTTTTTGCAGCTTTCAGTCTCCAGCCCATAGGCTTGGCATGTATATATATGTGTGTAGACATATATGTCTCAAATCGTGGCCTCGTCGGTCAGCTAGTACTTTATTATTTTGGCTTGTCTACCTTGGTTTATATGGCTTATTATTATTCAGGTCATGACCTTAATCGTCCAGGCTTAGTATTTCAGATGTTGTGCTGCCCGATTTATTGGGCCCCCAGTTTAGTTAGCTAGTATGTTTAGTGGCTAACTCGATCGAATACAGTATCGAGTGCCAGTCGTGCCTCCCCTAGTTTGGGGCGCGACACTAAACTTCTCAAAATAGGGTCCATTTGGGAATTATAATATCCCGAGTGGTTAGAAACGTAATGGTGGTTTCTAAGAAGGGAAACAAACTTAGAATGTGCGTAGACTCTAAGGACTTGAACAAGGCCTGCCTTAAGGATTTTTTTTTCCTTTGCTAAATATCGATCGCATGATCTATGCCACGGCCGACCACAAGATTCTCAGTTTTCTCGATGCCTACTCCGGGTACAATCAAATACAGATGAACCTGGAAGATCATGAAAAGACTTCATTCATCACTAGATACGACACCTCTTGTTATAACCGATCACGGCCAACCCTATACCACTACAAAGTGGCAAGAGTGGTCGAAGCAGCTTTTACCCGAGATGGTCGGGATTGAATCCACAGGGAGATAGAATTGGTTGGGATTTGGATTCCTATCTAAATTAACAATGCGTAGTGCTTTTAATTTCACTTCCAATCATAGTTGGTCTTTTGGTTACTTCTACTTTTATGATAATAAGATACTAAATTAAGCTAAGAGTAAAATGCTTGAAAGGTGTTCTAAATGGTTAAAAAGGCACTAGGGAAGTGGCTCTCTCCTAGGTGAATACTTGACGGGATCTAAAGTCTAAGGCAAGGTTATTATGTTGGGGATTACGATATAGCAAATGCACGGAACTATTCACTCTATACCTCTCGGTTGCTCAAGTGACTTTGCCCTAATTGACTTTCTCAAGATCAATTGGGTGTCAAAATTGTGCAAACAATATAGGCTCAAGTTGGGTATTATTATCTCTAGGTTTAACCCGTTAATTGGGGCTATCAATCTCTTGATTACACCACAATTCCTTGTTGGACTGATTTTCCTAGACTCAAACTCTCTTTTTCAAGAAGAGACTAAGTCAAAAAGGCACAAATTAGTATTTGCAACCACTAATTCAACCTGGAAAGCACAAATCAGTCCAAATATCAAACACCCATAAACATCTAAGCCTTAAAACAAAAGATCCATCAAATACTCACACTAGGGTTGAGCCAAAACCCTAGCTAATAGGTCTAGCTACTCATAATAATGGAAGAAAAGTGATAAACAAATGAAGAACAACCCATACAATTTGATTACAAGCTAATAATTGAAGATTCAATGATAAACCCACTATAAAGTTACTCAAAATAGTCAAGAACCGCCTTTCACGTGCTCAGCCGAAAGTTAGATTACAAAAATAACCTAAAAATGTGAAAAGAAAGTATTTATACTAGGCTGAACTTTTTGGACAATAATACCCCTGACGAGGTACTGCGGTCCGCATAAAATGCACCATGGACCGCGATGAGGCTTCTTGGCTTGATTATACATTCTCTGAATCTGGCCACTGTGGACCGCGGCTGTGGTGGCTTCAATTGCGGTCCACACAAAAAGGACCGCGGACCGCATTGACTTTTATCTTCAAACTCCCAACTCTCTGAACCCCCCTCTTCGCGGACCGTACAAAATGTATTGCTGCAGCGGAGAGGCTATTGCGGCCGCTAGAAATCTTTCGCGGACGGCATTGCCTTAGGATCCAAAAGTGCACCTCTCTGAATCTCCTCACTGCGGAACGCACTAAATGGATTGCGGATGGGTGGGTATGTTGCAGCTATGCTTTGACTTGTTCTTGGTACTTGTGCATGTTTCACTCTTTTTTGAGTTGGTTTTGACTAATTGTCACCTTTTTTACCAAAGCATGCAAACAAGTACAACATATAAGCATTTGAGACTATTTTATATACATTTTTAATTAAAACTCAAGTAAAAAGGAGTGTAAAATGAACTAGAATCCCTAGTTATCAATAACGTAATGCCATTCGGACTAATAATGCTGGTGAAACTTATCAACGCCTAGTAAATCGAATGTTCGAAGAACAAATAGGGAAATATATGGAATTTTATATTGATGACATTCTAGTTAAGTCCCTGCGAGCAGAGGACCATTTAAAGCATTTGCAGGAAACCTTCGATATACTGAGGAATTACAATATGAAGCTCAACCCAGAAAAATGCGTGTTCGGGGTCGCCTCAGGCAAGTTTCTCAGCTTCATGGTGCCCAATTGGGGGATCGATACCAACCTCGATAAAATCAAAGCTATCGAGGATATCAAGGTCATAGATAATGTAAAGGTCGTGCAGAGGTTAACTGGGCTCATAGCCACCCTGGGGCTATTAATTTCGAGGTCCTCAGACCAGAGTCATCGGTTTTTCTCGCTGCTTAGGAAGAATACAATTTTGCATGGACCCTAGAATGTTGAAAGGCCTTGGAATAACTGAAACGATACCTGTCGAGCCCGCTATTGCTTCACACCCCGAAAGCGGATGAGCAACTCTACTTATACTTAGCAGTCTCGGAAATAGCGGTAAGTGGGGCCCTAGTTAGAGAAGAGCAAGGTACGTAATTTCCTATTTACTATGTTAGTTGGACCTTAGGTGAGGACGAGACCCGATACCCACACTTAAAAAAATCATTGCTTGCTTTAATAAGCGCTTCTAGGAAATTAAACTATATTTCCAATACCACCCCATTTGTGTTGTAACTACCTATCGCCTTCGCAATATTTTGCACAAACCCGGACTTTCGGGTCGACTGGCCAAATGGTTCATCAAGATCAATGGGTATGATATCGAATATTAACCTCAAATGGCCATCAAGTCTCATATCTTAGTAGAGATCGTGGCCGGCTTCATGCCAGCCCTCATGCCCAAGGTCGAAATGGAACTATTATTGAAATGGGGTACATCATCGGGGGTGTGGATTCTCTTCGCAGAGGGCGGTTCAAATGTGAAAGGGTCCGGGCTGGGCATCATTCTGAAGATGCCCACGAGTAACATAATTAGACAATCTATCAAAACTTCTAAGTTAACTAACAATTAGGCCGAGTATGAGGCCATTATTGTAGGTCTCGAGCTGGCTAAAAGTTTGGGAGTAGAGGTCATCGAGGCCAAAAGTGATTCCCTACTTTTGGTAAACCAAGTCAACAGAACTTTTGAAGTTCGAGAAGATCAAATGCAGATATACTTGGACAAGCAACAGGTAACTTTGCATCGATTTAGAGAATGGACCTTACAATATATACCCTCGGGAACAGAACATCGAGGTTGATGCCCTTGCAAACTTGGGATCATCGGTCGAGGATGACGAACTTAACTTGAAGATAGTCGTACAACTCTCGAGGTCAGTAATCGAAAAAGGCCATGCCCAAATAAACTCTACAAGTTTGACTTGGGATTGGAGAAACAAGTACGTAGAGTACTTAAAGAAGGGAAAACTCATATCGAATCTAAAGGAGTTGATAGCGCTTCACACAAAGGCAGCATGATTTATCTTGTATTAACACGGAACATTGCTTAGGAGGACATTCGGGGGACCCTTGACAATATGTTTGGGACCAAGAGACACTGATTACGTACTACGAGATGTTCACGAAGGCACTTGTGGAAATCATTCAGGTGACGAATTATTGGTCCACAAAGTAATCAGCGGATACTACTGGACCGATGTGGAGAAAGATGCAAAGGAGTTCGTTCGAAAATGCGACCAATGTCAAATGTATGCCCCAATGAATCACCAACCCAGAGAGCAGCTCCATTCGATCTTATCCCTATAGACATTCATGAAATGGGGAATGGACATTGTCGACCCTCTTCTGTCGGCCCCAGGTAAGGCTCAGTTCATTTTATTTATGACCGATTATTTTTCTAAATGGGTCAAAGTATAGTCTTTTAAGAAGGTTAGAGAAAAAGAAGTCATAGACTTCATCTAGGATCACATCATATGTCGATTCGGGATGCCCTCTGATATCGTGTGTGATAATGGAAAACAATTCATCGGTAGAAAAGTAACTTTCTCGAGGATCACAAGATCAATATAAACACCTTATCATCCCAGCGGGAACAGACAAGCCGAATCGACCAATAAAACCACCATTCAAAACCTGAAGAAGAGATTGACCAACGCCAAAGGGAAATGGAGAGAGATACTTCCCAAGGTTCTATGGGCGTAACACACAATGTTGAAATATAGCACCGGAGCAACCCCGTTCTCATTAGTTTATGGCTCTAAAGCTCTAATCTCGGTCGAAGTTGGAGAACCCAACATCAAGTTTTGATATACAATAGAAAAGTCAAATAACGAGGTCATGAATACGAGCTTGGAATTGTTGGACGAAATACGTGAGGCTGCCCTCGTCCGATTGGCCGCTCAAAAATAGCGGAGCAAAAGGTATTAGAATCGAAGTACCAATCTTCGACATTTTAACATCGGGGACTTGGTGCTAAGAAAGGTCACCCTCAACATGAAATCCAAATGAAAGAAAGCTAGGTCCGAACTGGGAAGGACTGTACCGGGTTCTCGAAGTTACCCGAAAAGGATCCTACAAGCGCGGTACAATGAACAATGAACAATTACCAAACAATTGTAACATATCGCACCTAAAACGATATTATTGCTAAGGTACGACCTTCTCCATTTTCATTTATATTTTAAACTAACTCCTGCAGGTATTCGATCAGAAACAACAATGGACTCCTCAATGTGAAGACTTTAGGTCTGAGAGCACACGTTGCACTCTTTTTCCCTTAGACCGGTTTTGTCCCAGTAGGTTTTTCCTGCAAGGTTTATAACGAGGCAACTATTGATCGTGCTAACTTAGAAAGAGTCAACAGTATACGAGGCTTCTTTACAATCAACCTCGAATACTGGGGGGGGGGGGCATTACCCTCGAATGACAACTTTGTTGCAATGAAGTTACTTCGTGACAACAAGGTCTCGATAGGTAAATTTTGTAAGTGCCAAACGGTCGAATGAGCCGTGCCTATATAGGTTGATCGAGGGCTTAAGGGCCGATCACAACTGAAGTTCGAACAATTAACCCACACTCGGGGGCTGCCGTCCAAAAAATAGAAGAAGTCAAATTATCAAAGTCTCGAGATCATTAGACCTTAAAAAGGCAAACTCTCAATCTTTATAGGCCACGTCCACCCCACTCAGGGACTGGCACGTCGAATAATCTCAAAGTGTAATGGGAAAACAAGCCCAAGAGGCATGTCTCAAATTAAAAAGTCTATGGCCAAATTAACACGGTTCGGAGACGTCCATATTCCATAACAAAACAGGACTTCGAATATTCTTATAAACCGGTTAAAAAGGCTACCCTAGGCAAAACTATAAAGGGCTTTGATAATATCAAGTCTCGAAAACCTTAATGAATACAAAAAAATTTGAACTCTCGAACAATTTCTTATTTCATGCTAAGGCATAACAAAATTTGTATATTTAACAATGAACTTTTAAAGCCAAAAATGGGAAAAAGCAGTCTTTTTACTAAGGCCACATCGGCCTAATACAAAAGTCTAAGGGCCATCTTTTGTTTTGAGTTTGAGGGATCATCCTCACTCAATTAAAACCTAAGGGTTACCCTACTGCGAGTTCGATCAAGCACTCAATTGACACTAGTTCAGTTTCGGTCCAAATTACCTAAGCCTCGAACCTATGGATGCAATTTCATAAGGCATATAAAACATAGATTAAGTAAAGACAAGACATATAAAGGAAAGGACGAAAAATTCGTAAGCCAAAGAAAATAAGAAAATTATATATATATAAAAAAAATCAAAGTTTTTCTTTACAAAGGCCACATGGCCCGATCAAATTCTTTATTGTCCACAAAGGCCACTTGACACTAGTTCAGTTTCGGTCCAAATTGTCCTTGTCAAAAGAAGCTTCTTTGCCCTCAGAGTCTTCTCCATCAGATCCGCTCACGTTCTCGGAATCCTCATAGGGAAATTCTAGCTTCCGAGCCTTATCTTCCGTAGCCTTGGTGATCTCGAGTTTAGTATATATGCCTAAACTCTAAAGAAAGGATCCCCTCGAGAGCCTCCCTTCGAGCCTGCCACTTCGAATGATTTACCATGCCCTTGGCCTGCTCGAGGGTGGCTTTGATATCAACTTTGTATTGAGCCGTAGTAGCCTGGGACTTAGTATTTGCTGCGGCCGCTTCAGATCTGGCAACCTCGAGCTCTTTGGTCAAATTGGTTAAGTTGGACTCAAGCTCCTCGAATTTCTTCACTTGAATCGAGGCATTGTCTCTTACATATCAAAGCTGTGACTTGGCGGAATCCAGATCTACTTGAACAATTTTCGCTTGTGCAGCCAGGATGTCCATACATATCTTGAACTGTTCATCTTCGGCTCGCACTTTATCTATTTGCCCTTGAAGGCCCTTGATCTGTTTGAGCCTCTATAAAACCTGCATATTGGGTTTGTTAGTCGTTATCTCTGACTCATCCTTACTATCATGAAGAACTTGGAATACATGCTCGGCCATCTCTGCATATGTGTTGCGAGCCTTCACCAGGTCCACATGAAGCTTCTCACTGAGAATCTTGTAAGTATTGCACTTCTTAGTGAGACCTTGGAGCTCGACCTTGCATTCCTCTCAGACTCGAACAAAGGTTGTGTGATGCAATACCCAAGCCTACGAGAAAGGAAGAAATATTAGAGATATCTACAAGTCAAAAGTCATGAAAACATAATGGTCCTTGAACTTACCCGATTCAGAGCATGTTGGGCCTCGTTGAACAAGTAGGCAACATCCACTGCATCCATTTTGACTTGGTCCTTCTCAGTGACAAAGCATCGAATATAGCTAGCCACCCCTACAGGGGCAGAGAAAACTTGAATATCTTCCGAGATCGAGATGATAAGAGGCCGTTTGCGGTCAAGATCAACACTGGGGGCCAAAAATTGGTTGGTTAGTTTATAGCTCGAGGAAGGCTCACTCGAGTTATTCCTTGGTATGTTAGTCACCTAGATCGGTATCATCTTCGACTTTGGCAAAATGTTCACCAAAAAAATCTTCTGCTTCATGGACGACTTCGCCGTGGCGAGACTCCATCGCATGAGCTTCCTTGATTGTCGTATCATAAAATAAAGGTAATGAGGAAACATTCCCAATCTCCATTGCCCCAAGTGAATATTTTGGGGGTCCGCCTTCATCACGGGAAGCATCGGGCATATTTTCTGGATCGGCCTTGACCGCTTCCTCGGTAGGATCCCTACCTCGAGCTGAGGCATCTTCGATTTTTTCCGTTTTGGGCTCATCAGGTTGGGGCAAAAGCAGCTTCGGCTCCCCTACCCAATGGTTCTTTGAACCTCGGTGCCAGCTGGCACACGAGTCACCAATCCAGAGCTTTCTTCTTCATCGTCTTCGTCTTCGGTCTCGTCCATTATCTAGTGGACGGACTCCAAAGATACGTGGATAATATTTCCCTTAGGCTTACGGGGCCACCTGGTCGGCTTTTTCTTCTCCGGGCCTGGAGAGCACGGAGCCTCCTTTCTTTTCTTTTCTTTGCCCTACTTCCGGGCAGATGTGGAAAGAAGTGCCTCTTCTTCAGCAGAGGAGGGCCTTATTGACACGTCCTTCCCGAGGACTACAAAATGAAAAAGATGAGTAAATATAATAACAAAGTCCGAATAAAAACCTTTCTAAGGAAAACGTCTTAACATGATTACGAGCCTCCCATTGTCCCCTTCACAACTCTATCCAAGCATGCTCGGAATAAGTATTTTGTGACACCAATCCCTCCACCCATTGCCTCAGATCGGGGACTACTTTCGACACGATGGCCTTGGCTGCAACACAAAAACTCATATGAGGGGAAGACAAGAAAGCAAAATGGAAATAATAGATATTCAAAAGGCTAAGCAGTAATTACGTTTCATGTTCCACTTTCAGGGAACGACATATCTTCAGCGGGGATTAGATCCGAAGTCTTTATTCGGACAAACCTACCCATCGAATCTCGGTCCCGGGTCTCGTCTATGCTCAAGAACGAGGGTTTGATGGCTCGACAATAAATTTTGATCATGCCTCATCGATAAAGTCGGGGGACGTAAAGGCGCATGAGGTGATCGGGGGTAAAAGTATACCCCTTGATCTTGCTTACAAAAAATCAGAGGAGGATCAGGATCCTCCAAAATTATGGGTAGATTTGTCCCAGAGTGACATCGTACCTCTTTCAAAAGACAACGATGATAGGGTCTAAGAGACTTATCGTGAAAGGGGTAGGTATAAACACTCATATACCCCTCTTTGTAAGTAGTGATGGATTCCTCGGGGCTAGGCACTACTACATCCTTGCCTACAGAGTTGCACTCCTCTTTCACCTTCTCAAGGAGACCTTCGGTAATCGTACCCATGTACCTTGACATGGGTTGACATCGGCCTGGTGTCGAGGGTGTGTTCCCCGCCTTAAAATCAGCAGCAGTGGCACATTTCATCGGAACAAAGTCCGCAAGGGGGTGTTCCGCCGCAGCGCCGACGCCGACGGACTTTGATGAAAAGGTGGTTTCTTTGCGAGGGATAGTTTTAGAGGTCTTGGCCATTTTTTAGAACGAGAAAGAACATGGATTAGGATATCTGGCATTTTAAGAAGAGGATGGCAATAAAACTTGAAGATTTGCAGAAGAAGAACTTGAAGGATGCAAAGATCTTTGAAGATTATAGCAGAAGAGATTAAAAGTAAAGTTTGAAGGAGTGGAAAAGAGGCTTATTTATGGGTTTCACAACTATGATTCAAAGTTGCTAGTGGCCGACCGGCAACTGACGCGCCTTAAATGCCTAGGAAATTGAACTGATAGGACATTTTGGTCACCTCTGCCGCTTGCTTCACAATGCTTACATCATGGTAAACCAAAGTCCCGGTTCCAAAACTCAATTCGTTTCTTGTCATTACATTCCAAAAAACGAGGGGACTACCTGTATACGGTTAAAACCAGGCCCACCCAATTTTACGGATTAACCAAGACTAGGGGGATGGATCGAGGATCAGTCCCCTAGCATATCAGACTGAGATACGAGGATAAGGTACCAAGTTTGTGGTTCGAGGTACCTGTCGAGATCGACACCAGTAATGATCGAGATCGAACGGGATAGACACCGAGCAAGACCGAAGATAGCATAATAATAAAAATGCGAGATATCCGTGACTAGTCAAGGATAATGGCAAAAATCTCAGAACAGATCGAATCAAGGGAGGTTGTCTAGCTAATCATGGGATTTCCTTCTATAATTAGAATTTCCATAAATAGGATTCCTCCACTATATAAAGAGGGTCTTAACCATTTGTAATTATCTTACATTCACACACATTAAAGCAACATATCACATTTTTATCTTTTGCAAGCTCTGTTGTCCAGTTCATGCTTGCAATAATTTGTTCAGTTGGTTCGAGGGTAATTATATCGAGGGCCATAATTATTCATCACATTGGTTTGCTTTATTTTATTGTAATTTATGTCACTAATTCTTGTATTTACCATTTTATACCAAGTGAAATCACATATCCTTAAAACTACTTATAAGTTTAATTATTATCCGATTTTAAGGGTAAACAAAACCAAAAAAGGAGAAGCAAATGTCAAAAACTCCATGGTGGGAGCAAACTCATATGTTGATGACAGACTGTATAGAATGAAGCAGATGAAGGAGGCTATTGCTCAAATTCTTCTTCCCGCTCAGAGCAGTTGCAACGATGTTTCAATTTTCAAAGGTCTAAGGACGAGTTCCAGTTGCATTTTTGTATAGATTAATTACTATAATTCCTTGGCAATTGGATACACAAAGCATTTAGCGTTTATGCAGAGTTCGGAGAAGGGCAGCACCAAAGGGTATGATATAGAAAACCTACCTAATACAAACATTAGTGGCTACTTTCTTGACATGATCTCTTGGCTATCCAGGATTTTAGAAAGATCAGTGCACTATTACAAAGCTATAGGCATGGATCCAGAATTTTGGAAAGATGAGTACACTACTACGAATAGGTGGAAAAAAAGGAAAAAACAACAAGATTGACGTAAGTGAATTGAACTCACAATCTCACTTAAAGAGGTGCATCCAGTAACTATGGCACTTATGATACTTTGAGCTTTGGTATCCACACATATATTTAAGTGTTTTAAGAAAATATAACATTATTATACATCATCTAGGGAGGGAAGCATGAGTTCACGTTTTTTGAAACTCAGCACTCTAAAGATAAGAGAAAGTAAAAAATATCCCTTATTTCATATGCTAGAGGTGTTAATCGGGTCAGGTTGACACGGGCCCGGCTCGACTTGGTACTTAGGGGGCCGGGTGTGCTGGGTTATTGGGGTTGGTCCGTTCACTTTAATTCATCCGGTTAACCGGACTGGTCAAACTCGGTCAACCAAAATCCTTGTAGAACCGGTTAACCGGCCCGATTTAAAGACTAGATTTCAATTTTTTTTAAGGTTTTAGAGTCTGAGGCAATGCAAAACCTTTGAATTTATTATTTTTTCGTTAATTTACTTATTAAATATAAACCTTTCAATTTGTAAGTTTGAATTTTAAAATAAATGTAGCACTTGCAATTTATAAGTGCAATTGTTTTTCCATCTTCATTGTATTCTTTATATTTTTACTTTATATTAATATAAATTAATATAG
Organism: Nicotiana glauca; assembly: GCA_026770625.1. Lineage (NCBI taxonomy): Eukaryota > Viridiplantae > Streptophyta > Magnoliopsida > Solanales > Solanaceae > Nicotiana > Nicotiana glauca. Next base: position 3,348 of record MU772619.1, on the reverse strand, counting down.
TTATACAAAATAAAAAAATAAAAAAATTAAAAAAACTTACTAACTTGGCCCGGCCCGATCCCTTGGACCCGTAACCCTTACGGTTCATTTTTTACCCGGATGAATCTGAACCTGTTAAACCCGGTAACCCATAACCCATAACCGGCCCGGTTCGAAACCCAGACGGTTTCAACTTTTTCCTACCCAACCCGGCCCGGCCTACCCGTTAGACACCCTTATTTCATACTACCTTGTCGATACATAATCTAATTAATAAAAAAAATCTTATATGCTATTCAAAGTGCTATGCTATTATTATTTGGCATGAAGCTGCTAATTTCATGCATATTATATGGACATCTGGTCGTACAAATATTGATTCCCTGACTAACCCTAAGAACAAAAAGGCAAAAATAATTAGATAAAGGACCATTTATGTCCAGGGGTATACATTAAGGGCCAATATAAATCTAACCCTATACTTAACAGGCTATTTTTGTATATTAAACGAAAAACCCTCGGCTACCCTGCAGACAAAGTTCTGTAAGTTGACATACAACAACAACAACGGCCCGGTATAATCCCATAAGTGGGGTCTGGGGAGGGTAATATATACGCAGACCTTACCCCTACCCCAAGGGGCAGAGAGGCTATTTCCAACAGACCCTCGGCTCAAGAAAGCAACAAGAGACGATATATTAGTACCATCAGTAGAATCATAATAAAATAACATCAATATAAGAAATACGAAATAGGTGGAATAAGTGGAAGGTATAAAATAACCAGTAGATAAAACCCTGCATCAGTAGATGACCAGTAGCATTATAAGACTAACTTCCTACTGGCTAGTCTCACTCTAGTGCGCTGTAGAAATATTCACAACTTCCCCTTAACCTACAACCTTAATGCTTGACCTCCACAATTCTATGTCAAGGGCCATGTCCTCTGAAATCCTAAGTCGCGTTATGTCCTTCCTGATCACCTCTACCCAATACTTCATCCACCCCACCCATATACGGTGTGTGACATCCTCGTCGATCTCCCCGATCCCCTGAATAACCGACCCAAGGTACTTGAAATTACCCCTCTTGGGAATGACTTGAGAGTCAAGCATCACCTCCACTCCTGCTTCCGTCGGCTCAACCCCAAATTTGCACTCTAGGTATTCCGTCTTCGTCGTGCTCAACTTGAAACCTTTAGACTCAAGGGCATGTCTCCAAACCTCTAGCCTCTCGTTGACGCCGCCTCGTATCTCGTCAATTATAACTATGTCATCAGCAAATAGCATGCACCATGCCACCTCCCCTTGAATATGACGAGCTAGTGCATTGATCACTAGGGCAAATAGGAATGGGCTAAACGCAGACCCTTGGTGTAACCCCGTAACAACCGAAAAATGCTCGGAGTCGCCTCCTACTGTCCTAACTCGAGTCTTAGATCCATCATACATGTCTTTAACCACCCTAATGTAAGCAACCGGAACCCCTTTAGCCTCTAAGAAGCTCCATAAGACCTCCCTAGGAACCCTGTCGTAAGCCTTCTCAAGATCAATAAACACCATATGGAGATCCTTCTTCCTATCCCTGTATTGTTCCACCATCCTCCTAATAAGGTGGATAGCTTCTATGGTAGATCGCCTCGGCATGAACCCGGACTGGTTGTCTGAAATAGACACCATCCTTAGCACTCTCATTTCTACCACTCTCTCCCAAACTTTCATGGTATGACTCAGTAATTTGATACCCCTACAGTTGTTACAGCTCTGGATATCGCCTTTGTTCTTGTACAACAGAACCATTGTACTCCACCTCCACTCTTCAGGCATCCTATTAGTCTTGAATATAAAATTAAACAATCGAGTAAGCCATTCCAAGCCTGCTCTACCCAGACACCTCCAAAGTTCAACCAGAATTTCGTCTGGCCCGGTAGCTTTGCCCTTTCTCATCTCACGCAGTGCCTCCATGACCTCATCGACCTCAAAGTCCCTACAACAACTTAAATCACGGGGACTGTCGGCATTCCTCAATTCACCTAGTGCAATATCCTGATCCCATTCTTCATTTAGAAGTTTATGAAAGTAGGTCTGCCACCTCTTCTTAATCTGGTCATCCCCCATCAAAACTTTGTCGTCATCATCTTTTATGCACCTCACTTGGTCCAGATCCCGAGCTGTCCTCTCTCTCACATTGACGAGTCGGAATAACTTCTTCTCCCCGCCTTTGTTCCCCAGTTCCTCATACAGACGAGCAAAAGTTGTTGTCTTTGTCTCCGTTACTGCCATCTTCGCCTCCTTCCTAGCTACCTTATAACTTTCATTGTTCGCTCTCCTCTCCTCCTCGCCAGTGCTCCTTACTAATCGCAGGTAAGCTGCCTTCTTTGCTTCCACTTTACCTTGGACAACTAAATTCCACCACCAGTCTCCTTTGTGGACACCGGTGCAACCCGAAGATATCCCTAACACCTCTCTCGCCGCCTTCCTTATACAGTCCGCCGTCGTCGACCACATAGTGTTTGCGTCCCCACTACTTCTCCAAGATCTCATTGCCGATAACCTTCTTTCCAACTCCTGAGCTTTATCCTTAGTTAAGGCGCCCCACCTAATCCTCGGGCGGCCTTATACTAACCTCTTCTTCCTCCTTATCATAATACCAATGTTCATCACCAACAACCTATGCTGCGTTGTGAGGGTCTCACCTGGGATAACCTTGCAATCCTCGCACAACATTTTGTCGCATCTCCTAAGGAGGATATACTCAATCAGAGTCTTCGCCACCGAACTTTGGTAAGTAACCAAATGCTCTTCCCTCTTCGGAAAACTTGAGTTCGCAATCATCAGATCGAATGCCTTGGCAAAGTCCAACATCGCAGTGCCCCCTCCCGAAACCAAAGACGCCATACACCTCAGTATAACCACCTGTAGACGACCCAATATGACCATTGAAATCTCCTCCTATGAATAACCTCTCGGAAGACGGAATACTACGAACGATCTCATCTAACCCCTCCCAAAAGCGCCTTTTAATCTCCTCATCCAAGCCGTCTTGAAGTGCGTACGCGCTAACGACTTTTAAAGTACACTCACCCACCACCAACTTAATAGTCATTAGTCTATCATTCACTCGCTTGACCTCTACCACCGACTCTCTAAGATGGTTATCTACTAGGATACCTACTCCATTCTTACCCCTCAAGACTCCAGAGTACCACAACTTATACCCATCCGCATTTTTCGCCCTCGATCCGACCCACCTAGTCTCCTGAACACACGCTATATTAATCTTCCTCTTCTGAAGAATCTTCGCCAACTCTATAGACTTACTCGTTAGTGAACCTATGTTCCATGACCCGATTCTCAACCTATAGGCTCCC
>MU772613.1:626-13764 GCA_026770625.1 Nicotiana glauca | reverse complement strand
AAATTCTCACCAATGATCAGGGTTTCATCTGTTTGGATTTGATCGCATCTCCTTTGGCCACCGTACCTTTTCTTTCATACTTCTTAAAACAGCTACGAGTTCAGAAGTGCTCATATTGAAATCGTAACCACCAAACCTTGCCTTTAGACCCCTGTCATCATCTTGTGACTCACATGTGTTTCGATCATTCCCAAATCTTGAAGACGGGCCTGACTCTTTATTTCTCAATCTTTGATCATACCTCTGATTGTCTTGCTTTGATCGTGAGTCTCTCCCCGCTGGTCCCATGTATGGATCGTACTTGTTTTTACCAGATCTTTTTTCATTTTCTGCACGTCTTGAGCTAACTTTTTCTTCTTTTTTATGTCGTAAAATAACATCCTCTTCAATCCTCATCTTTGTACTGTATCTATTATAGACGTCATTCCACATTGTTGCTGGAAATTCTTGGAGGCTTTCCTTGAGTCGCCTTGTAGCTTCTGAACTTTTCTCATTCAAATTGCGTGTGAAGGCTATGGCTTCCCAATTGTCAGTACACACGGCAATGTCATTCTTTCCCGTTAGAATCTGTCTACGAATTCCCTAAGCAATTCTGAGTCTCCTTGCTTGATCTTGAAGATATCTTCCATTCTTTTTTCAACTTTTTGAGCTCCCGAGTGTTCTTTGATAAAACAATCTGCAAGCTCAATAAAATCATTTATAGAATTTTTGGGTAAAAGAGAATACCATGTTAACGCTCCTTTAATGAGCGTTTCACCGAATTTTTTGACTAAGACTGATTCAATCTCCTGCTTAGTCAGGTCGTTGCCCTTTACGCCTGTTGTAAATGCAGTAACGTGGTCTCGTGGATCTGTTGTGCCATCGTACTTTGGTATATCAGGCATTTTGAACTTCTTTGGAATGGGGAGAGGAGCAGCACTTGGCTTCCAGAGCTGTTGAGAATACTTATCCATATCTACCCCTTTGACCACAGGCGACACCCCGGGTATTTGCTTTATGCGGTCACTTTGCTCTTTGCGCTGTTTCTGCAATGTTAGTACTAGATTTTGTAAATCAGAATTAACTAAATTTCCTGGTTCTCCCTTTTGTGTCTCGCTGGGGGTTCCACCGCTACCTAAATTAATTAGCCCAGAACGAGGGTTCTTCAGAGTATTGTTATTTGGAGTAGATGTGGGTGGAGCAACAGGTAGTTGCCGAACAAAAGCTTGAAGAATTTTATTGACCTGAGTGGCGATAAGTTTTTGTATAAGTTTCATCCATAGCCTCCATATTTTCAAATTGAGCTTGTCCATCTGTATGAGATCCCTCAGGAGTGCCTTCACGAGACCGTAATGGAGAACCTCGTGGAGAAGGAACTAATGCGTTGTTATCTTGCATATCTCCCTGAAGTTGTTGATTTGTTTAATTTTCTTGGTTTCCTTGAATTTTATCATTGTTGTTTGCCATAGTTTATGCAACAAGGAAAGTTAAGCAAAGAGGAAATAGATTATCAGATTCCCAATAACGGAACCAATTTGTTTAACCAAAAAATGGGATTTTAGCTAAAGCTAGAATTTAGAACAACTCGGGTTACTAATAATCAAGAAAATAAATAAAAGGAAATAATTCTGAGTAGTAAGATGATAATCTAGAGAAACAAATAATACCAATGTATATTTCAATAGTGTTGTTCGTCTTTAGAACTGACCATATATCTCCCTTTTATAGGTACCTTTGAGAATATACGTTTTAATTGAATCATAATGAGGCTATTATGAGTAATTAAAGGCATTGAATGCTACATTACACAATCATTACATTCCAAATATATTCTCTAACGTATTCAGCATTTAATGCCGTATCTGCACTCTTTTCTATAGTCAGATTCATTCCTTTTGATTCCCGGATATAATGGCTTAAATAGGTACGGGCGCAGTTTTTCTTATCTGATGCCCCGTGTCTCTTCCTCCTTCTTTGCTCGTATCTGTTGTAACTCCTGACTCGTGACTAATTGTGATTCATTGACCATTTGACTGATCCACGTATCTTGACACATCACCTTTATATATAATTATTTTATGTCATAATTTAAGCATACACTGATTTTATGAAAATAACAGAACTTTGGCCTGATTTGTTCATGGGCAGTAATAGTGCATATTTAAAGTGGCATGCTATTGTTCGCTTGTGACGTAAACAGTTTTTTTTGTCACCTTGCTGGAATTTAAACGTAAGAATTCATGGTTCTCACTCACTTTATTAATCACTAGGCCACACCCTTGAATGCAGATAGTTTATTCACAATTTTTTAAGATTTTTCCTTTTGAAAGCACAATTGGAATTTCAATCGACATATTCCGTTAGACAACGTGAAATTAATACAAAAAGATAGAGTTTCTTGTTCTCACTACTTAGTATTTCTTCTGGACAAAATAAAAATTATCGGTGTTCATAGTTTGTAAACAATCAAAGATAATAAGGAAAAGGTCCAAAATTATCCCTATACTATCTGATTTTATGAAAATAACAGAACTTTTGCTTGATTCGTTCACGGGCAGTAATAATGCATATTTAAATTGGCATGCAATAGTTCGCTTGTGACGTAAACAGTTTTTTTGTCACCTTGCTGGCATTTGAACGTAAGAATTCATGGTTCTCACTCACTTTATTAATCACTAGGCCACACCCTTGAATGCAGATAGTTTATTCACAGTTTTATAAGATTTTTCCTTTTGAAAGCACAATTGGAATTTCAATCGACTTATTCCGTTAGCCAACGTGAAATTAATACAAAAGATAGAGTTACTTGTTCTCATTGCTTAGTATTTCTGTTGGCCAAAATAAAAATTATCGGTGTGCATAGTTTGTAAACAATCAAAGATAATAAGGAAAAGGTCCAAAATTATCCCTATACTATCTGATTTTATGAAAATAACAGAACTTTTGCCTGATTTGTTCGCGGGCAGTAATAATGCATATTTAAAGTGGCATGCAATAGTTCGCTTGTGACGTAAATAGTTTTTTTGTCACCTTGCTAGCATTTGAACGTAAGAATTCATGGTTCTCACTCACTTTATTAATCACTAGGCCACACCCTTAAATGCGGATAGTTTATTCACAGTTTTATAAGATTTTTCCTTTTGAAAGCACAATTGGAATTTCAATCGACTTATTCCATTAGCCAATGTGAAATTAATACAAAAAGATAGAGTTACTTGTTCTCACTGCTTAGTATTTCTGCTGGCCAAAATGAAAATTATCGGTGTGCATAGTTTTTAAACAATCAAAGATAATAAGGAAAAGGTCCAAAATTACCCCTATGCTATACTATTGTTTACTTCTGCCACCCGTTATACTATTCGTCCAATCTTGCCCCTACCATTTATCAACTTTTAAAAATTGCTCTAACCCTAATGGATCTACACCGTAGCAGCTGACCCCCTCAATTTTTTCCATTTCAGCTGCCAAGTCACTCGACCCTACGAAATAAATAAGTTAGACCCATATAAATTGACAAAGAGGGCCGACCCATTTCCTTCATCAATCCGCCTTAAAATATTTCCCCCAAATATCTCTCTCTCACCCATTACCAGTGCTAGAGGCGCCGCAGGAAGAAACGATGGAGGTACTGCAACGACCCGACTAGTCGTTTTGAGTATCTGTACTTCGCTCGGTATTTGAGGGTTCGAGTATCTCCACATGATGTATTATAACTTTCGTAAATTGTCGGTATTGGTGTTCGAGTTATTTGGAACTGGTTTGGAAGAATGAACTTCATAATTTGAGTACTAAGTTGGAAAAATTGACCAAGTTTGACTTTTAGCATTTGACCTCGGAATGGAGTTTCATCAGTTCCGTTAGCTCCGTTGGGTGATTTTAAACTTAGGAGCACGTCTGGATTGTAATTTATAGGTCGGAGGGGAATTAGCCTTGAATTGGCGAAAGTTGAATTTTTTGAGAAGTTTGACCAGAAGTGGACCTTTTGATATTGGGGTCAGATTTCAGTTTCAGAAGTTGGAATAGGTATGTAATGTCAAATGTGACTTGTGTGTGGAATGCGAGACCAATTGGAGGTGATTTGATAGGTTTCGACATCGGTGGTAGAAGTTGAAGTTTCGGAGTTCATTGAATTTGACTTGAGGTGTGATTCATTAATTCTAGGTTGTCATGTGTGGCGTCTAATTCGTGGTTTTAGAAGTTATTTTGATGATTTGAGCGGGCGAGCAAGTTCGTGTTGTATTTTTAGACTTGTGTGCATATTTAGTTTGGAGCCTCGAGGGCTCGGGTTATTTTCAAATTGGTTTCGGAATGGTTTTTCATGTTTTTTAATTTCTAGTACTGGTAGCATCGCATTTGCAATGTATTTTTCACAAATGCAACAGCCGCAATTGCGAAGTATCCATCGCAATTGCGATGTCTGGGCTGCTGGGCAGAGTTCGCATTTGCAAAACTCCTGTCATCGCATTTGCAAAGTATGGGTCGCAATTGCAACCTAACCAGTAGGCCTTCGAGTTCGCATTTGCGATATAGTGTTTGCATTTGCGAGGGTCGCATTTGCGAGCCCCCTATTGCAAATTCGACATCTGCAACCTGTTACGTGCTGAGAATTCAGAGTTTTTACTTCATTTTTCATATTTTTGAATCATAGGTTCGAGGTGAGGCGATTTTGAGAGGGGATTTTCATGTCAAATTATTGGGTAAGTATCTTTAATCAATTTCCAATTATATTTCACAATTTTATGCAAGATTTAACATCAAATTCATGGGAAAGCTATGGAAAATTTCGGGGATTTTGTCAAAGTTTTAAAAAATAAAAATTGAAGATTTCAGAGGCGAATAAGAGTCGGATTTGAAAACAAAACACATATTTGGACTTATGGGGCTATGGATAGTAAAGACCTACCTTTGGACCCGGGTTTTGACCAGGTTGGCCCGGGGTTTGGCTTTTGTTGACCTTTTAGAAATTGAATAACAATTATAGCTTTATTAATTAAAATTGTTTTCTCTTTCATTGTGTGGTCTATTCAAGTCTCCGTTAGTTAGATTGAGTCGAGCGGAAGCGAATTTGTAGAGGAAAACACTAAATTGAGTGCTGGATTAGCCGAATTGAGATAAGTGTTTTACCTAGCTCTGTTGTGGGATTTTTTTCTCCTATTTTTCATCGTTTGCTACATGTGGGGGGTGATACATATATGAGGTGACGAGCGCATATGTATGTGCCAGTGTTAATCATGCTCGGAGGGTGGATTATGTTATATTTGTGTTTGTAGAATTTTGTGACATTCTGCTAAATGCCATATTTGACTCTTAGATACTAAGGACATAAAATTAAATGATAGATATCAAGACTTAGTTTGTTATAACTTGATCAAACTTGATGGAAATTGTAAGAATACATTGATGTGTCTAATTTGGTCATCTCTACGCAAAATCATTACTACATTACTACAATCGATATTCTTGATATTCTATACTCTATACTTATGTGTTGGATTATTTATGAGATTCGTGGAAATATTTGAATAATATGATTCTTGGGGGTTGTTGAACCATTGTTGGCTTGGAAGATTGTGATTGGGAATTGTCTCGAATATCCATTAAAACACTCTCTTTGATGTCCGTTATGCTTCATGCCATGTTTGTTACTATTATATATATGCTTGGTAAGGAAGAGTGTAAAGCACGAAGGGTGATGTCGTGCCATTGTTTATAGATTATCATGTGAGGGAGAGTGAAAAGCACGAAGGGTGATGCCATGCCATATTATTGAGAGTAAAAGCATGAAGGGTGATGTCGTGCCATATTATTGAGAGTAAAAGCACAAAGGGTGATGCCATGCCATATCATTGAAAGTAAAAGCATGAAGGGTGATGCCGTGCCATATCATCTTATCTCGTGCCATTTCATTTATATTGTTATGCTTGTATGTTATTGTGAGGTCATAGCATGAAGGGTGTTTCCGTGCAGGTGAGGATGATGGACATGCATTATCATGTGATATTTGTTTCCTGTGTATACGTTTGTGCCCTTACTTTGAGTTGTTATTGTTGTATTTACATATTTTGTGTGACTTGTTGTTACTATCATGTACTTGACCTTTATCTCAATTGTTGTTGCACTGACCATGTCTTTTACTTGCTTAACTTGCGAAATACCGTGTCTATTTCCTGCTTTTACAATTAAACTCATGCTGTATCTATTTTATTACACTTTAGTATAAGCCTTCCACCATGCTATCCATTCATGCCTTTACTTGTTAACTTGTAAAGAACATGCGTTTTCTTCTTAATTGTTATATTTGTACTTAGGCCTCCACTATGCTAGTTAGTTGAAGTTGATATTTCCTATTTCCAATGGTTATTATTACTCACGTGCTTTCCGCTTAGTCCTTTACTGTGATTCACATGTGTATCCTTGTCCACTATTGTTACTTGCGTATTTCCTACTTAGCAATTCCTATTGTTGTGTTCCTGTGATATGGTTCGCACTATTACACCACTACTTGGAAAGGATGTGTTGAATGCACGAAGGGTGTTGCCGTGCTCATTGAATTGTTTCATAAATTTATTTATATATGGTGAGGATGAGATAATAGCACGAAGGGTGTTACCGTGACATGTGATTTGATATTTTTAAATATATATCTCATACCACAAAAGATCGTAAATATTCTACTGTGGTTCTTTATAGTATTCATTGTCTGACTCGCCGGATAGTATTTGATACTTTTATCCGTTATACTTTGAACTGCTTTACTGTTAATTTAATGTACAGGTTATTTAAATAAGCATCTTTTTAACTAAAAGCCTCATCACTACTTCGACGAGGTTAGACAAAATACTTACCAGTACATGGGGTCGGTTGTACTGGTACTGTACTTTTTCACGTCCCGTGCAGATTTTAGAGTGGAGTTGCTGGTGACGTCAGGTGCTGATTCGGAAGATGTTCGTGCATTTGCATATAGCTGCCACTCTTCCTTGGTAGTTTACAATATTGCTAATCTTTTTATGTAATCTTCAAATAGAACTTGTATTTATTTTTATCATTTTTTAAATTCCAAATCCTAGAAGCTCGTGATTCGTACTACCAGTTCTTGGTATACTTGTAAAGGTTCAGTTAGCTATTCTCTATTTTCTTATTATCTCAGTCGTATTGTGTTGTTCATGTTAGTTGGCTTACCTAGCGGTAGAGTTAGGTGCCATCACGACTTGTGGCTTTTGGATCGTGACAAGGTGGTATTAGAGCACTAGGTTCGTAGGATCTACGAGCCATGAGCAAGTGTCTAGTGGAGTCCTGCAGATCGGTGTGATGATGTCCGTACCTGCCCTCGGGAGGCTGCAGGGTATTCAGGAAAAAATTCCTTATCTTTTATCTTTATCATACTACCTTATTTTAGCTTGAAAACTACTACTTTGACTCTTTTCTGTCGCTCATATGTGATGTTGTGCACTCAGTATTAGCTATGTGCCGATGATCGGTGATGCTAAAGATAGATTATGACAGGCTGTGGATGCTTGATTATCATCGCGATGTGTTGTCTAGCCTCTAAAGCAGATGTAGTGTTAAATCTCCTAGTCGTTCATTTGTGGTGTGATGCGGGTTTATATGTCTGATTGGTAAGCACAGATTTGGAAATATTGGTTGGTGGCCTGGCTATTGTGATCAAGGTAAGTTCATGGCAAAGTGTCGATTTGAGTATAACCTTTGGGCCATATTCTGCAAGATGAGTTTGGATCGTGTGTCTCGTATGAGGTTTCCATTCGGTGGATTGCATATGTTATTATATCAAAAAATTTGGGGAGGTTGTTCGAATGATGCAATGATGGGTAAGGGCTTGTCAGAGTCTTTTGGGTGTTCTATGATCATCATTTCATGAGTTTAGAAGTATTCAGCTAAATAGTCGTGTGGTATCGGGGCATGATGCAAAGATATGGTACTTTGGGTTGTTGATGAGGTGTTTTGTGGCTTCGATCCAAGTGGTAGAGGCTGCTAATGACGATCGGATTGTATGATCATGAGCCGTATCAGTTTCAGGATCGAGAGCTTTCATGGTTATTCTTTGAATGGGCATATGTTGATGAAGCACGGGTTGATCAACGCGTATTAGCTGCATATTGAAGATCAGAATAGGATGAGTGGACTTAAGGACTTTTGAATTTGTCTGTGGAGCAGTGAATGATAACCAGATCCGCAGTATTTGCTTGCCAAGAAAGGTCTATAAGTCAATATTGGGTGATGCAAGAAATGGCTTCAAGTTCTTAGGAAGTTTCCTCAGGGCGATCATATTGAATTAATTTATTTTTGGGTTGTCAATTTGCGTGACTCGATTGAGTTAGAGGCTATTGATTCTTATTCCTCGATTATGTGTTAATGAGTTTCGAAGGATTTATCATGGTTATGACCACCGGTGAAGTTGATGTTTTCTACAAGTATAGAGGCTATATTGCGTGTGGTGGTGTTTTCCTGGATAGGGGTTAAATAAAAGATTCTCGATTGATGAGATGTTCAATTTGCTTATGGTTCAGAGTTGACTATGAGATTTTTGTAGTGTTGCGAGTAGCATGTTATAGGCGATGCACCGTGTAGGGTAGAAACTTGCAGGTATAAGGCTGCAGATAGTTTCGGAGGGAAGGATATGAGTTCTTGATGGCATGGACGATTTTGTATGATTAAGGTTTTGGTGGCACTATGTGTTCCTATTGGAGTAGAGTTCACCAGTTGGTAGGTACCATGTGTCTTGACTTATGGGTGCTTTTTTGCGAGATGACGGAGTATGAGTTACGTGTCATCCATTGAGTAGCGGTGTTAATATTGGGTATGAAAATTCTGGTATTTGTGAGGCTCATCGATTGATTGTTCTTGTTGACAGACTATTCCTGGATTAGGAGTTGAGAAGAAATGTAGAGTATGGTATAATTGACGGTAGGTGTTATGGGAAAGTTACTATGGACTTTTGTGGGGGTTATTACATGTTTGAGGAAGATCGCAATTTGGTTTGGGATTATTTTGAGCTTAATGAGAATGTGTATTTTGTATCGGATCGGACCTATTTGTTTTGTGCAGTTGTTGCCATGTGCATGTTATCAGGTGGAATTGATTTTATTCATCCTTGGTTTGTGTTATATGTTTCTCTCTTGTACTATGGTGGGTTGTGAGGGCTACATGATTCTTCGTACACATATTTTGATTCAGTTTAGGCCTTATGGCATTATGGGCGAGATGGCCTTTGCATGCTGATATTCTAATTGCACCCTATGTGGATTGATATGATGGGATCGGATTGCACGCCGCAATGGTACAGTGATGAAATGTAGAAATATGGCACGTCATCACCCTTCGTGCTTTTACTCTCAATAATATGTCACGGTATCACCCTTCGTGCTTTGCACTCTCCCTCACATTAATGTATAAAAAATGACGCGGTATCACCCTTCATGATTTGCACACTTTCTTACCATGCACGTATATATATAACAGTAACAAACAAGGTAGGAAGCATAACAGACATCAAGGAGAGTGTTTTAATGGATATTACAGACAATTCCCAATCACAACCTTTCAAGCCAATAATGGTTCAACAACCCTCAAGAATCGTATTATTCAAATATTTCCACAAATCTCATAAATGATCCACAACACAAGTATAGAGTCTAGCATCTCAAGATTATCTTTTGTAGTAACGTAGTAATGATTTCGCGTAGAGATGACCGACACATCAATGTATTCTTACAATTTCCATCAAGTTTGATCGAGTTATGACAAACTAAGTCTTGATGTCTATCGTTTAATATTATGTTCATAGTATCTAAGAGTCAAATAAGGGATTAAGCATAATGTCACAAAATCCTACAAACACAAATATAACATAATCCACCCCCCGAGCATGATTAACTCTTGCACATATATATATGCTCGTCATATCATAAATGTATCACCCCCGCATGTAGCAAAGAATGACAAATAGGAGGAAAAATTCCCTCAACAAAGCTAGGCAAAACACTTACCTCAATTCGGCTAATCTAACACTCAATTTAGCCTTTTTCTCATAAAATTCGCATCTGCTCGACTCAATCTAGCCAATGATGACTTGAATACACCACAAAATACAAGAGAAAATAATTTCAATTAATAAAGCTATAATTTTTATTCAATTTTTAAAAAGTCAACAAAAGTCAAACCCTGGGCCCGCCCGGTCAAAACTCGGGTCCAAAGCTAGGTCTTGACTACCCATATCCCCACGAGTCAAAATATATGTATTGTTTTCAAATCTGAGTCTTATTCGACTCTTAAATCTCCAATTTTCATTTTTCAAAACTTTGACGAAATCCCCAAATTTTTTCATAGTTTTCCAATGAATTTGATGTTAAATCTTGTATAAATCATAAAATATAGTTGGAAATTGATTAAAGATACTTTCCAAATAATTTGATATAAAATCCCCTCACAAATTTGCCCCACCTCGAAGCTAGGGTTCAAAAATATGATAAATGAAGTAAAAACTCGGTATTCATAGCACTTAACAGGTTGCAGAGTCGCATTTGCGACAAGGGGCTCGCAAATGCGACCCGCGCAAATGCGAACACTATACAACCAATGCGAACGGGAAGGTCTACAGCGTAGGTCGCAATTGCGACCTATACTTCGCAAATGCGGTGGCAGGAATTTCGCAAATGCAGAAGAGTCCTTCGTAAATGCGAACTCTACCCAGCAGCCTAGACATCACAATTGCGATGGCTGCTTCGTAATTGCAGCTGTCACATTTGCGATAAGATGCTACCAGTACCAGCAATCAAAAACCATGAAAAATCATTCCAAAACCAATCCGAAACTCACCCGAGCACTCGGGGCTCCAAACCAAATATGCACACAAGTCTAAAAACACAACACGAACTCGCTCGTGCGTTCAAATCATCAAACTAACTTCTAAAACCATGAATCAGATGCCAAAACGCATGAAAATCAACCAAAACTTCAAGAACTTCTAGAATCACAACCGAGCGTCCAAACTATATCTAATCAACTCCGAATAGCGCCAAATTTTGTAGACAAGTTCCATATGACAAGACGAACCTACCCGAAGCTTCAAATCACACATGACAACCTCGAAATGATGAATCACACCTCAAGTCGAAATCATTGTACTTTGAAACTTCAACTTCCACCACCGATGTCGAAACTATCAAATCACTTGCGATTGACCTCAAATTCCACACACAAGTCACATTTGCCATTACGGACCTATTCAAACTTCCGAAATTGAAATCCAACTCCAATATCCAAAAGTCTAATCCCGGTCAAACTTCTCAAAAAATCCAACTTTCGCCAATTCAAGACTAATTCCACTACGGACCTCTAAATTACAATACAGACACGCCTAAGTCCAAAATCATCCAACGGAGCTAACGGAACTAACAAAACTCCATTCCAAGGTCAAATGCTAAAAGTCAAACTTGGTCAATTCTTCCGACTTAGTACTCAAATCTTGAAGTTCATTCTTCCAAATTGATTCCGGATAACACAAAAACCAATACCGATGATCTACGCAAGTCATAATACATCATGTGGAGATACTTAAGCCCTCAATACTGAGCGAAGTGCATATACTCAAAATGACCAGTTGGGTCGTTACATCCCCCACCACTTAAACATACGTTCATCCTCGAACGTGCCAAGAGTCTTTCCAAAGCTATCAAAACACGGTTTAACCTTACTAAGAATAAACTCGGGGGTGATCCCATGTCACCCTGCTCCACAAAATCCCACAAACACTACACCATTAGAGATCCTTGTTGTCAACCTTGGTCCTTAAACCTTAGAACCCAATCTCTATCATCCCGAATTCCTTAAAAGTCCCGAATCCCACATCTATCCTCTGTATAAGTCTGAACAAGTTGTATCAAGTAACAACCATAATACGAAATGTAATCACATGATATACCCCATCACTTCGACGCTCACAGTAGGATTTGCTGACCACCATTACTGCTAAAAAGCAAATTCGATGCCGGTAGCAAACCTCATACCGATTAGAACGTCATTCAAAACCTTCATACCCTACTGATGATGAAAGAAACACGCATAACCGCTTAACCACTCTTCTGATCAATAATCCTAGAAACTCACTTGCCCGACCAGGGCGATTGTCCAATCCTCAACAAATCATAGTGTGATTTTTCCAAACCTTCCTCATTCCAATACAATAACTCAAATCACAGGTCTAGAAACCTCATTTTAGCCAACACAAGCAATCACACCGACAAGCATCAACACTAATCATATGGAGCCACACACAACCCGATTCCGTACACTAACAAGTACTCCCTCCATTTAAAATTAAATGAGGTATTTTGACTCGGTATGAAGTTTAAGGAAAAAAAAGAAAGACTTTTGAAATTTGTGGTCTTAAAAGCTTAAGGGGTAAAGCTTTGTGGGGCCATGACTTTTGTGTGGTTATAAAATCTCTCATTAAGGGTAAAATGGGTAAAATGAGGAATTTAAAATTGAATTATATTCAAATTTAGAAATGTATCATTTATTTTGGAACAAACTAAAAAGGAAAGTACCTCATTTAATATAAAACGGAGGGAGTAATAATTCAAACATGGCAAATAACAGTAAGAAACTAAACAAGAAAACTACTAAGAAAGTTAAACAGGCAAGAAAATTTTAGCATTTTATTATTAACTATTTCCAACAGGATGAATCCTCTCATCTCTCGAACTCTCTCGAAACCCTAGCTTCACTCACCGTCTTCGACCTCTGACTCACCAGAATCCATGGCTTCTCAGGCCATGGATGATCTATGCTCATCTCCTACTACTTTTATGTGCCTGATGTGAGCACGTGATTTTTGCCCCAAAGCAAATTATTCCAAAAATATAATAAAAATGATTTCTGTGTGTAGTTTGTTAATAATTGTGTAGAAATACCAGTGTTTGTTTTTATTTTTGAAGAAAATAAAGCAAAGGAATTTAAAACAAAATACATTTTGTATTAATTAGAAAATACCAAAAAATATAAGAAAATTACTCATAATTCAAGAAAATCAGAAAAATTAAAAGAAAATACAAAGAAAAACGAAATACAAGGAATAATACAAAAAATACAGGAAAAATAAATAAGAAACATTATACAAAAAATACAAAAAAATATACAAGAA
>MU772608.1:147306-167124 GCA_026770625.1 Nicotiana glauca | reverse complement strand
CAAGAGGGAGGAGAGCATGTTGTAGGGGCTGTAACAGTTTAGAATACAAAATCAATAAATAAGGGATGGAACGGTACAACTACAATGTCCGCAAGAATAGTAAAAATCAACGAATTACACGGCACCATCCTTCATTCTTTTACTCTAGTTCTCACCAAAACAATCACATAAAGTACACGACATCACCCTTCGTGCTTTACCTCACACAATGATGGAACAGAATGATCCTTCGTGCATAAACACTCATATCATGGCACAGAATGTTCCTTCATGCATTAGTAATCATATCATGGCACTGAGTGTTCCTTCATGCATTAGTAATCATATCATGGCACGGAATGTTACTTCATGTATTAGTAATCAAATCACGGAATATTCCTTCGTGCATTAATAATCAAAATATGGCACGGAATGTTCCTTCGTGCATTAACATATACTCAACACAAATCGTGCACGGCATCAACCTTCGTGCTTTATCACTCTTCCTCACCCAAGTAACAATTACAACCAATGGGGCGAGGGGATAAACAAACAGTAATAGAAGTCCCGGCAAGGGAACAACAATAATAACTTCCACATCCCGGCAATGGAGATAATCAATATACGAATACAACCTGGCAAGGGAATAATCACATTTCTTTCTCTTTCTTTCATTTCTTGATCAATATTCATTTTATCATTCGAGTCAACGCTCCAAAGAGTTCACAAATCATAATTCTTTCTCATACTCTTCACATTATATAGAAATCATCAATTACATAAGGAAGAGTCACAACAAAATAGGAATAAACACAATATACGGACTCACAGTCATGCTAGACGCCAGTGTATAGATACTCGTCACCATGCCTATACACCGTACTCGACAATTAGTAATTAGCAAACAATACTATAATCCTATTCCCTCAAGATAAAGTTAGATCAAACACTTACCTCAATGCTTCAACTCAACTCAAGCCTCAAGTATAGCTTTACCCCTCGGTTCCACCACAAAACCGCTCGAATCTAGTCACAAATTACTTAAATACATCAACAAATGCTAATTGAATCAATTTGAATGCATAAAAATGAATTTCCCAAAGTTTTTCCCAAAAAGTCCAAAAATGCCCCCCGGAACCACATCGTCAAAACCCGAGGTTCGAACCAAAACCCGGTTACCCATTCCCCCCACGAATCCATATCTATTATTAGTTTTGAAATCGGACATCAAATTGAGGTCTAAATCCCCAATATTAAGAAAATATAAGTTTTATCCAAAATTCCCATTTTCACCCATGGAAATCCTTGATTTTAAGATGAAAACATTTTTAATGATGTTAAAGATTGAAGGAATTAAGTAAAAATTGACTTACTAATGGTTTGGGGAAGAAAGATTTCTTGGAAAATCGCCTATGGGTGTTTGGGCTTGCAAGAATGTGAAAAATGAAGCTTAAAATCGTCTAAGTATGAAAAATGCAGGTCTCTGATATGGGAAATGTGAACTTGGGTTCGCAATTGTGAACCCTGCAAAAATCTGGGGAATGCGAGGACTAGTTCGCATTTGCGAACTCTGAAGAAAAGTGGAAGGTTCGCATTTGCGAGAAAAACCATCGCAATTGCGAAGGAGGAGGCTATAGGCGGGCATCGCATTTGCGATTGAACTCTTCGCATTTGCGAAGATTGCTGCCCAGATGAAGATCGCATTTGTGATGGGAAGCTCGTAATTGCGAGTTCGCTTTTGCGAATGCTGGCTTCGCCTGCAGAACTAAAGGATGCCAGATTTTTCAAAGGTTCAAAATGCAACTCGACACCTATCCAAATCTCACTCGAGCCCTCGGGGCTCCAACCCAAACATACACACAACCTCAAAAACATCCTACAGACTTACTCGTGCGATCAAGTCGCCAAAATAACATCATATACATAGAATCAAGCCTCAAAACACATAATTTTCTTCCAAGTTTCATAAACTTTCAAATTTGGAACTTAAAGACCGAAACACGTCAATTGACGTCCGATTTCAATCAAATTTTACAGAAAGCGCTTAAACCATATATAAGACTTGTACCGGGCGTCGCAACCAAAATATGAGCCCGATACCACAGTCTTCTAATCAAATTTCATTTCCAATTTCCTTAATAATTTTAGAAAAACAATTTCTTTTAAAAATTTATTTTTCAGGCTCGAGACCTCGGATTTCAATTCCGGGCATACGCCCAGGTCCCATATTTTCCTACGGACCCTCCGGGACCGTCCAGTCATGGGATCAGGTCCGTTTACCCAAAATATTAACTAAAGCTAACTTTAATCATATTAATATCAAAATTCATCATTTTTCACACAGAATTCATATTTAAGCTTTCCGGCTCTGTGCACGTAAATCGAGGCGACTAAAAATGAGGTTTTCAAGGCCTCGAAAGCGCAAAAAAGAGAGAAAACAATTGATGAACATTTGGATCGTCACAATAAATGTCGCTGGGGTACTAGTCAAGCCGAAGGACATCACCAGAAACTCATAGTGGCCATATCTAGTCCTGAATGCAGTATTTGGAACATTCGAGTCCCCAATCTTCAGCTGATGATACCCTAACCTCAGGTCAATCTTAGAGAACACCCTAGCGCCTTGCAGCTGGTCAAACAAATTAGCAATACGAGGCAATGGATAATTGTTCTTGATGGTGACCTTGTTTAACTGGCGGTAATCAATGCACATCCGCATAGTCCCATCATTATTCTTCACAAATAGCACTAGTGTGCCCCAAGGCGATAAACTGGCTCTAACAAACCCCTTTGCTAACAACTCCTCTAGCTGCTCCTTCAACTCCTTAGGAGCCATACGGTACGATGGAATAGATATAGGTTGAGTGCCTGGGGCCAAATCAATACAGAAATCAATGTCACGATCCGGAGGCATGCTGGGAAGATCAGAAGGAAAAGCATCGGCGAACTCTCGGACTACTGGCACTGAATCAATCGTCGGAGTCTCTGCAGTGGTGTTTTGAACATAAGCTAAGTAAGCCAAACACCCTTTCCCGACCATGTACTGAGCTTTCAGGAAGGAAATAACCCTACTAGGCGTATCAACTGTGGAACCTTTCCACTCCAATCTCGGCAATCCTGGCATCGCTAGTGAAATAGTCTTGGCATGGCAATCAAGGGCGGTGTGATATGGAGATAACCAATCCATGCCCAGGATGACCTCAAAATCGATCATATCCAGCAATAGAAGATCTTCTCTAGTCTCGTAAACCACAGAAAGTGACCATACAAGACCGGTAGATCCGATCCACAACCGCAGAATCATCCACAGGAGTGGACACATGAATAGGAAAATCCAAAGGCTCAGGAGAAATAACCAGGAAGCGAGCGAACAGAGATAATACATATGAATAAGTAGACCCTGGATCAAATAATACCGAAGCATCCCTACCACCAACAGAAATAATACTTGTGATGATGGTATCTGAGGCCTATGCATCTAGCCTGGCTGGAAGATCATAGAACCTAGCTGGAGCGTCGGTTGGCTGGCCCCCACCTGATTGAGCAATAGCGGGCTGACCTCTCCCTGTCTGGCCTCCGCCTCTGGGATGGCCCCTACCAGCCTGCCCTCCACCTCTAGGTGGTTGGGCAGCTAGTACTGGAATCACGGGTTGCTGGCCCTGCTGTACTACCTTACCCTAAAGCCTGGGGAAAGTCCTCTTCAGGTGACCTAGATCTCCGCACTCGTAGCGCTCTAGGCACCATGGCCTGCTGCCCTGGAGTCTGAGTCTACTAACCTGAATACCCACTGGAAGAACCCTAGATAGCTGGCGGATGACAGGAACTCTCTGGCATGGCACTGAAAGGAGCACTAGAAGAATCCTGATACCCAGAATACCCACCGAAGGAACCTTAAGTAGCTGATGGGCGGTATGAACCCTCTGGCATCGACTGAAATAAGGCCTCGCTGGGGCACCTCAGGGAGGGGGTGCTGGTGCTGAATGTGAGGGCTTGTTGGGCTGACCCCTCCCGAAGTGACCTGTACCCCTATCTAGGGCACCTCTGAACTCTCCTGAAAATGTAGCCCTCTTATCCTGCTGCATCTGCTTTCTACCCCTCAAACAATAACCCTCAATCCTGCGAGCAATCTTAATTACTAGCTGATACCCTGTACCCATCTCTACCTCTCGGGCCATACCCGATCGAATAGTAGGGTGTAACCCCGCAACAAACCTCAGTACTCTCTCTACCTCTGTGGGGAGTATCATAAGTGCATGGCGATACAACTCAGAGAAGCTCGCCTCATAATCGGTCACTGACATCTGACCCTAATCTAAATGCTCAAACTGATATCACAGCTCTTCCTTCTTAGAGGGTGGAATGTACCGATCCAGGAATAGCTGTGTGAACTGACCCCAAGTGAGGAGAGGAGAACCTGCTGGCCTGCCAAGTGCATAAAACTGCTACCATCTACGAGCCCTGCCCTCCAGCTAAAAAGTGGTGTAGTCAACTCCATGCAACTCCAATATCCTCATATTGTGCAGTCTATCAATGAAGTCCTGGGCATACTCATAACGTTCACCCTTGAATACTGGAGGATGAAGCCTAGTCCATTTGTCCAATAACTTCTGTGGATCGCTGTCCACAGCTAGCCTGGCTTGGGGTGCCACTACAGCAACTGGTTGAGCCCCATCTGCAGGTAGTGCACCCGGAGTCTGATATACTATAGCTGCGTGACCTGGAGCTTGAGCAGTAGGGGTCTGGGCTCCCCCTCCCCCCCACCCTCTGGGCCTGTGAAGTAGCTGGGTCAGCTGGAAATAAACTAGCCTGAGTCATAGTGTCCATGCACCGTAGCATGAGGCCCATGACCTCCTAAAATCTCGGTGCTGTCATGAAATCCGCCGGGGTAGGCTCAGCTGCGGTCCCCTCACCCTGTTCCTCAATAATAAGATCCACCATAGGATTTGTGGGTGGTGCTACTGGAATGGCTCTGGGATGCCCTCGTCCCCTACCATGGACTAGTGCCCTCTCCCGGCCTCTATCTCGGCCTCTAGCAATGGGGAGAGCATCTCCTCCCCGGTCCGGAACGTCAGCGGTACGAGTCCTCACCATCTGTGAGAGAGTAGAAGAGGGAAATTTAGTACACTAACCACTGCACGATAGGAAATGAATAAAAAGTAGTCTTCCTAATACCCTATAGCCTCTCGAAGATAAATACAGACGTCTCCATACCAATCTACAAGACTATATTAGGTTTTCCCATAACTTGTGAGACCTACGTGAACCTAGTGCTTTGATACCATGTTGTCACAACCCATTTCCATAATAGGTCATGAAGGCGCCCAACACTATTGTCGGGCAAGCCAAGTGCGGAAAATATTTCTAACTTTTTAGGTTAATATTGTCAAATTTAAGTGAGATAAATGCTCCAAATGGATTCAAAGCCGAAAGTGATAGATGAAGTAAGTAGCATAATAATACAACCCAAGAAAAAGTCTACTAATGTGTGTGCCAAAACCTGGTGTCACAATCTACGGCCAGCTAGTAGAATATACACCCAAAAGAATATCATACTATCCTACTGTCTGAATCAGGATAGACAGAAAATAAAAGTACAAAGGAAAGACTTCTTCGGCTGCGGGTCAGCATGGAGGAAAAGCAGCTCAACATAGAAGTCCCAAGTCTACCCACGGGTGCGCACCAGAATGATAACCAGATCCATCTGCCTCAGATCCTGTACAACTAAGTACAGAAGTGTAGCATAATACATAAATAATATGTACCCAGTAAATATCCTGTCTAATATCGAAGAAGTAGAGATGAGAGGTCGACTCGATACTTACTAAGGTCATGAAAACTGAGGAGAATTTACAATAAGCAGAAATAACTCAAATCGTAAGCATTAGTAAGTATAAAACAATAATTCTTCCTTTAGATTTTCATCATGAGTGTCCATTTATATATTTAAGCAATTATGAACTCTAACCCACAATAGAATGCCAAATAAATCATGCGCAGATAATCACCAAGGAACGTACGGTCTGATCCAACATAAAAGTAAATTGTGCACTGCCGAGGGTCAAACGGCTCGAACCATAGATGCATCTATTACCCCGCTCGCGAATCACCCATGCGACGCGATCAAACAGAATAAGCTCATTGACAAGAAACAACAACAATCAATATATATATGAGGAATAGCCATACATAGAAATGCCAATTATTCTCTTTTAAAGGACCAAACAGGATAAGGGTCATTCTCTAGTATCATTATTCTTAATCAAAAGGGTTCTTATGAATCCAAGTTAATCAAACTGTACTAGAATATCACGTAAAGCATGCTTATGGGTCCTAAACTACTTGGACTTAGCATAATAGTTGCTACGCACGGACTCTCGTCACCTAGTGCGTACGTAGCCCCCGAATACAATGACCAATAATTCAATTATTATGCCTATGAGGACATTTCCCTCTTACAAGGTTAGAAAGGAGACTCACCTTGCTCCAAAGTTTACTTCCAATATCAAGAACAAGCCCAAGCCCTCAATTCAGAGTCGAACGATCACAAACTAGTTAAATAAAGTAAGAATTAGTCAATAAAGGCTTACAAGGTCGAATTTTAACTATTTAAGTAATTTCCCAACCTCTTTCACAAGTTTCCTAAATTTTGACCCCGAGCCCACGTGCTCGGATTTCGAGATTTTTCGAAGAAAGTGGTTCTCTATAACCTAAGGATCAATAATATATGAATTTTACTTAATTTCATAGCAAATTTCATGGTTAAATCTTAGATTTATTAAAACTCTAGGTCTAGCTCTAACCCCTTGATTTTACTTAGTTTTAGTGTTGAATCTACCTAATGTACGTGTATTTAAACTAAGGATGCGTGGATATTACTTACCTCACAATGCTATGTTGAAATCCTCTCTTTAGAAGACCTCAAATCGCCCAAGTGTAGAGTAGTAATGAAATAAATGGCCTTTGAGTTCGAATTAAATGAACTGAACCACTAAATCGGTGCTTAAACCTGGCATGTCGTCATATGACCATCCAAAAATGTCTTTGAATTCAGTAAGTGTTTTGATTAATTCCCCCCTGATATTCGGTGCAATATGGATGCTTATTTTAGTTTCCCTAATATTATCTGCGTCCCCTAGATTGATGGCTTCTGTACCGTTTAAATTAGGCCTGGGTTTTTCTTCGAATTGACTTAGTTCCCTACTAATCTCTTCGAAAGCTTCATCCTCATCGTATTCCGACTTATAATCTACTTCTTGCACTATTATTTCGGAGTCAGATTAATTTTCTAGACTAGCTCGAGGATTCCTTATGCATGCCATGTCATTAGGGCCAGTATAAAGAGAACTGTACAGAAAAAGAAAAGAAAACAAAATTAACATAAAGAACGAAGAAGAAGCTTTTCATTTTATTGAAATATAGGATAACAAGGTTTTGCACACTTGGACTGACTAAAAAATAAAAATCTGGATTACAACCCTGGAATAATCCAGACAAACAAGAAGGAACATCAGAGCGAACTACCAAGACTCCTTCCAAGTGGGAAGAGGAGTAGCCCTCCAATTATTGAGCTTTGCCTTTGGTCCCACAAACTGCACATCCGCCTTGCTTGACCCTTCGCCAGTTTCTAACATGTTAACCTCAGAAAATAACATTTCGAACCCTTTATCCAAATCCCCATCAGCACCAATCAGTGACCCGGGAACTTTTGACAATACTTGATTTTTAATACTCGGCCTGACGAAAGATCTGGACAAACGCGGGATTGGCTTTGGCAAAACCCATGCCTTCTTCTCCATTTTTCGAGCTCGTCTCACATCTGCCGCGGTGGGCTTAAACCCCAAACCAAAAGTATCCAAATTCTTAGGAAGAGAAACTGGCTGCACGATGCCTTGGAGATAAACACCCAAACCCTTACCCGGTATGAAACCATTTTTAACATTTCGGAAGCCACCATAACAGTTGCAGCCGTTACTCTAGGAACTAGGATGATTTTCCCCTCTGGGACCTTTTCTATCGGTACTGTGTCAGAGACTTGATATACCCACGGCCCCTGGTCTTCTTCCACTTCGATGAAGGGTACAATGGCATCACCCAGGGCACACATATTATCTTCACCGTGCACCACAATCTCCTGTCTGTCCCACTCGAATTTAACCACTTGATGCAACGAAGATGGCACTGCTTTGGCGGCATGGACCCAGGGTCGCCCCAACAAAAGGCTATAAGAGACCTCCACATCTAGCACTTGAAACTCCATGGTGAGCTCCACGGGCCCTATTGTCAATTCCGGTTTTATGTCACCCACAGAATCTTTGCCTCCACCATCGAACCCTCGTACACAGACATTGTTCTTATGAATTCTGTCATTATCGACCTTTAGCTTATTCAACGTGGAAAGAGGACATATATTTGCACTGGACCCGTTGTCAACCAGAACTCGCGTGACCACCGAGTCTTCGCACTTCACTGTCAGATAAAGGGCCCTGTTATGTTCTATGCCATCCACAGGCAACTCATCATCTGAGAAAGTAACTCTGTTTGCCTCAAAGATTTTATTTGCTATCTTCTCCAGGT
Organism: Nicotiana glauca; assembly: GCA_026770625.1. Classification (NCBI taxonomy): domain Eukaryota; kingdom Viridiplantae; phylum Streptophyta; class Magnoliopsida; order Solanales; family Solanaceae; genus Nicotiana; species Nicotiana glauca. The sequence goes on along the minus strand of MU772608.1, from coordinate 158,571 downwards.
GATTCACCGAGATCTTGTCACGGACGTGGGCCTTAGTCAATATCTTCATCAGCCTCTGGCTATGCTCATCTGAGTGGATCAGCAATGAGAGCAATGAGATTTGGGCTGGTGTTTTCTTCAATTGTTCTACAATAGAGTAATCATGTACTTTCATTTTTCTTAGGAATTCTTGCGCTTCTTCTTCTGTCACAGCTTTCTTCACCAATACCAGGTTATCTTTGGGAATTCTGGCTTTTCTCAACTCTTCAGGGGCAAAGCACCTCCCTGAACGAGTCAGACCTTGAGCTTCACAAACTTCTTCCCTGATCTCCTTACCTTTATATGTCACTACCACTTGTTCATAACTCCAAGGGACAGCTTTATTGTCGATCACTAGCAACTGAGTTACTGGCTTTATAATAACAGGCTCTATGCGAGCACCCTTAACGACTACAACAGGTTTACTCGCAACCCCCGGTACCACCACTTTTGCTTGTTCTGGCTTCACTGCAACAATGCTTGATGACCCTTTCTCGGCCACCACAACTTGCTTGTTATTCACCCCTCTTAACTGGACCTCTAACTTCCCACTGGTCACCTTCTCTTTTGAATCGGTTTCACTGGAACGGATCATCATTACTGTTTGCGAGGGTTTCTTTGGTTATCCCTCTCTTTGTACCAGCTCAATCATATTGGTTTCGTGATGGGCCGTAAGTGGATTTTGATTGATGTTGGGCATTTATGGGGCTTGAACCTCGATCCGACGAGTGTCGATGAGCTCTTAAATAGTTGTTTATAATTTCCAGCATTTCTCCGTGTCATGTCCCGGGGCCCCTAAACAATACTCACAATTTACTGAGTGGTCGAGATTTCTTGGAGGAGGGTTTGGCAACTTAGCCTCAATCGGATTCAACATGCCCAACTGCCTCAGCCTGTGGAATAGACTAGTATAGGATTCTCCCAGTGGGGTGAAAGTCTTCTGCTTCTGTGCCCTCTCATTCCTGAAGCCTTGGCTTGGACAGAAACCTGGTCCAGAGGGGTTTCTGTATGCTCTTAGGGTTGGGTAGGGATTTTGTGGAGTTGGGTAGGTATTTTGTGGAGCTGGCGCATGCCATTGTGCATGGGCCAGAGGTTGAATATACATCTGAGCATGATGGACAGAGAAGTGGGGATCTGGTTGTGGGTAGTAAGGTTGTGGTGGGCTATATGGAGTGTGGGAGTAAGTTTGAGGGTGTGGTGGTAGCTGGTTGTAGTACGGTGTTGGGCGCCTGGGCCACGTTCTTGACTCCACTCTTGCAACTTCCTCCTGTTTCTTCCTTCCCAACACTCATCCAATGCCACTTTGGATTGCTTGGGTAGTCTCCTTGATCGCTGAATAGCTCATGATTTTATTAGACTTCAATCTTTCCTCTATCATGCCTCCTATTTTTACCACTTCATTGAAAGACTTCCCGACTGCCAACACCAGGTGGCCGAAATAAGTGGGCTCTAAGGCCTGTAGGAAGTAATCAACCATTTCGCTCTCTTACATCGGCGAATCAACCCTCATCGCTTGCTTCCTCAAGCAAAAGCCGTATTCTCGAAAACTTTCTCTGAACTTCTTCTCAATCTTTGTCAGTGACAGGCAATCTGGGAAAATTTCAAGGTTGTACTGAAAGTGGCAAGCGAATGCTTGGGCTAATTCATCCCAAGTGTACCATCTTCCATGGTCTTGACGGGTGTACCATTCTAACACTGAGCCGCTCAATCTCTGACTGAAGTATGCCATCAACAATTCATCCCTTCCTCCTGCTCCTCTCATTTTACTGCAGAATCCCCTCAAATGGGCCACCAGATCTCCATGTCCATTGTACAAGTCGAATTTGGGCATTTTGAACCCTGCCGGCAGTTGTACGTTTGGAAACAAACATAGGTCTTTGTAAGCTACGCTTACCTAACCTCCTAGTCCTCTCAAATCTCTAAAGGATTGCTCCAAACTTTTAACCTTCCTGGCCATCTATTCCTACTCCAAATTCTTAGGAGGCTTCTTAATTTCTTCCGAGACACCAAGCTGAGGAGGGTAAAGACACGGTTCAGGTGCTTTGAAAGTAGGTTCAGGAGGGTAATATTGATTGTCCAGTGTTTGGAACACAGGCTCGCTGGAAGACCTGTGCAGTGCGGCAGGTAGAGGTGCCACAAAAATAGGGGTAATTGGCGGAGGAGGGTATGAAATTGTCTTTGGAACTTGTAGTGTCTGAGAGGAAGTGAAGTTCTAAACGTCAATACCATACAAGAGGGGGGGTGATTTGTGTGGTACCCAATTTTCGCTCTAGAAGAACCTGGTTCTTCTAGGTGATCTAACTACTGCAGTTTGCGGAATAATAAATACATAAAATAAAGAACACAGAGATTTTTACGTGGAAAATACCTGGCTCAAAAGGTGAAAAAACCACGACCTACTACTCAGTAAGATTTTCCCAAACTTCCACTAAAATCACTTAGCCAAAACAGCATTTACAAAAGTCTTTGTAAACCTAAGGATTAACTCTAATCCCAGTGTGGCGCATAGCCTCAACTATTGCGACACATTCAAGTTAACTCTAACTTGAATACTCAAAGTACCTAATACAATTGCTTCTAAGTAAGCGGAAAGGTACAAATAGAAATTCCTACTACAATTGAACTAGAATAAGAATAAACACAATGGAACTGGTTCTTCTATCTCGTTCAAGTAGCTTCAGGAGTGCACACTTATATCTCACATATATTGCTTGCAAAACAGACTTGCTCTTTTGCTCTCAATTATGCTTTACTTCTGCGTATGTGCAATACATGTAAAAGAGAACAAACTCAGTTATTTATTGAGTTAGTAATTAGAGTTTGATTGAGACTCTATTGGTTATCCTTAGACGATTTTGAGTCCTTGACCAATACTAACTCCAACCCTTATCCTAGATTAGGATTGTGTTCTCTCCTCATAAGGAGACTATTCTCCTTATCCCAACTGCAACCTTTTCGATTTAGTTTAGAAGATATTGTTGCTTGATCTCTACGGTGTATCTTCCTCACATGCAGCTCATGTGCAGTGGTTGATAAACACTGTGTTTCACCAGATGGACCAGGTCCATCACTGAGTTTATTTGTCAATATTCAAAACTTCAACTGAACTTGGGCCAACAAATTCCCCCTTTTTGATGATGACAAACTTGGTGCTTTTACTGATCAGAGAAACTGCGGAACTCAGCTGAAAATCAACACTTAAAATTTTAACTTATAATTAAGGGCCAAATTTAATTAGGTCATAAACATCACTGTTCAGATAATAGAAATTAAGCACAATATCTTCCCCCTTTTGGCATCATCAAAAAGTTGCATAAATAATGTGAATCCCAGAATATTAGTTAGTACTCATGGCCACTGGGGCAACTGCAAGTGAAAGCATGCTTTAGTTAATCAAAAAATCATCTTGACAAAAATAACTATAAAGATCAGAATTAACACAAAGCAAGAGAAATTGCACATTGTCACTGATAAGCAGTTTTTCTACATAACAGTCCACAAAAAGAAAGAACAAGAACTACCAACCATGAGCAAAAAAAATCCCGAATCTGGGTCACTGGGGGTTTTTCTAGATTGGACAAGGAAACCTAAGGCTTTGAGGAGCTAGAGGATTGGGTTTGTAGCAGATTAAGCATAGTTTGGAGCATTCCTTCACTCTTTTCTTTTTCTTATGCAAGTTCAGCTCTTAACCCATTCCTCTCTTCTTCTAGTTCAACAACTCTAGCTTGAAGCCTTGCAATTTCAGCATCCTTTGTCCCTACCTCCTGAACCAAGGCTCTGACCTTGCTATTTACTGGAGTCTTCACTGATGAACCAGGTTCAATAGGGCCTACACTGAGAATATAATCACAGGCCTGAAGAGACTTGATGCCAACGTGCTCTTTGCTGAAAGCCATTTCCCATTTCTTCAAGGGAATGTTCAGTTTGTCCAGCACAGCTGTCAGAATAAACCCATAAGGATGGCATGAGCCTTTGAACCATTTAGCACTCTGTCTAGCAGCTTAACCATGAAAGCAGGCCAATTAATCTGTTTTCCTTCCACCAAGCACTGCATGAGGACCAGGTCCATGTAGTTTGTTGTGTGCCTCCTTTCCTGTCTAGGCAGCAGGCATTTGTTTACAAATTCAAAGAGCACTTTATGCTCTGGCCTCATCTCACTCTTTTGAACAGCCCTTGCTTCAGGCACCTCCTCAGCATCTGTAGTGTCACAGAAGTTCCTAGTGATTTGAAGTTCAGTAGGCAGACCATCCAGACAAGGCCACTTTTGCCTTGTGTAATCATCATAGCCCACACTTGGAATATTCAGGATTCTGCCCAACTTAGGTGCATCAAATTTTACCTTCACCCCCTTTACAATACTGGTTACCAACCCATTCTTCACAATCCCATTAGCCATGAATTCAACAAATTCTTTTCTGGCCAATCTTTCATCCATCTGAAGGACCATGTCCTTCCATCCTTGTGCCTCCAGTGAAGTCAACAATCTTACCATGCCTGGATCCTCCAGGTCTTTGAGCAATCTACCCTTCAGAATTTTTCTTTTGCCAAAATTGACAAACCTATCTTGTTCCTGTTCTGACTCTTCTTCTTCACTCCACTCTTCATCCGCTTCTTCTTCAATTAGTACTTGTTTTCCCTTTGCAGCTGACCTAGTTCTTTTAGCTAGAGAGGATTCAGTAGGTACAGATTTGGAGGGATTCTTTGCAGAACACCTGGTTCTCTTTGATTTAGCAGTGGGAACTTCTTCAGTCGTACCCCTTTCTTGATGGACCAGTTCCATCTCTTCCTCTTCTTCCTCTACAGCAGCCTCAAAACTTTCAACCATTTTTGCTTTTCCCTTTTCTTTCTTCTTTTTCTTACTCTCCTCTAGTGCCTTTTGCAGTTCTACTTCACTTTGCCTCACCCTACTTTTTGTGGCTCTACCCCTAGGTGCAGCAGACTTAGGTGATGAAACTTTGCTCTTCTTGGTTGGTTTGGACGCAACAGGGTTCCTTTGTGATGAGGCCTTGCATTTCTTTGGATCATAACTGGCTTCAACCTTCTTTAGCATATCTGCCAAAGTCTCCTCCACAGATGAACCAGGTTCATCTGGTTGTTCACTCAAGTTTATTAGTCCCTCAGCAGCTTCACCTGACCCACTTCCCCCTGACTTCATGCCTACCTCTTCTCCACTACCACATATAGCCAAGACTTTCCCTTTCTTTTTCTTTCTTATTTTACTAGATTCAGCCCCTTCAACATTCTTAGCAGTCCCTACCAGTACAAACCTATTTTCCTCCCTTTCTAACACTTCATAAAACAATAAACAAGTGTTTACCTCTCCTGGGTTTCTTGACTCTTGTCAGTATCAGAAGACCCAGGTTCATCTCCTTCACTGGCAGAGAAAACTTTCTCAAATTCAGAGCTTGAGTCATTTTCTATGGTTGTACCTTCCTTCCTTTGACTAGCCTGTAATTTTTCATTCAAAACTTTCCTGAAAGAACCAGATGCAACTATTTTTTGAGCTAACATTTTCTGGCGACGAAATCTAGGTTTTGGGAGTTCATTAGGAGGAGTGGAGGATGAGGTGTTGGGGGATATTGGTAGGGGAGTTTCAGGGTTGTCTTGAGGATTAGTCATGGTGAAGAATTTCTGGGAATTTTGGGGATTTTTCGGAGAAGAAGATAGATGATCAGGAGTTTTAGAATAGTGACGGTTATGAGTGTTTAGGTGGGTTTTTAAAGAGGAGTCATGATTAGTGCAGTAATGGCAGCCTTTTTAGAGGTCAAGTAGGAGTCTAATCAAGTTAGAGTTCCAGTCTCCTAAGTGATTACTAAAAATCGCTAGATTTTAGGGAAGATACACGTTATAGTTAGACTCCTAGTTTTAATGAAATTGGTTCAATTGCTCAACGGATAGAATTTTTTAGGACGTTTGGTGTAACAAGGACTTCTGCTCATGATTGATAATTTTATCTTTCTAATTGTGCAAAGTATAGAAACATACATGATCTTTCTCATGAGCGTATATTGATGAACCAGGTTCTTCAAGTAGAACTTCTCTTGATTATGCCTCAAATGTCAAAATTGAAAACTTTGTAAGAGATCAGTCAGTCATATAAACACATGTCACATGAGTATACTATTTAAAGTATGAGACTGAGTAAGAATTAGTCTAGATATTTACATGAATTAAGAACTCCTAACCAAAAAAAAAAATTCAATTTTTTTTTTTCATTGTGCATTCTGAACTGGACCTTTTAGGTGATCTTAATCATCCCTAATTCCAACTTGTTCCTTTCAAAGTTTTCTCTACTTAATGCCTTAGTGAAGATGTCAGCTATTTATTTGTCAGTAGCACAAAACTCTAATGGAGATTAATCCTTTCTCATAGTTGTCTCTTAAGAAGTGGTGTCTAACATCTATGTGCTTAGTTCTTTTATGATGAACAGGATTCTTTGCCATACTTATAGCACTAGTGTTATCACAGAATATTGGTATGCATCCCATTTCTATTCCAAAATCTACCAGTTGTTGCTTAATCCACAGTAATTGAGCACAACATGAAGCAACAGCAACATATTCAGCTTCAGCAGTAGAGAGAGCTACTGAATTCTGCTTCTTGGTAGCCCATGATACAAGACAAGAACCCAGGAAGTGTGCCATACCTGAGGTGCTCTTCCTATCAACTAGAAAACCTGCATAATCAGCATCAGTATATCCAATTAAGTCAAAATTACTACCTTTGGGATACCAAAGACACAAATCAGTGGTGCCTTTCAAATATCTCAATATCCTTTTGACAGCTGTCAAGTGTGACTCCTTTGGATTTGCTTGGAAACGAGCACAAAGCCCTACACTGAAAACAATGTCAGGTCTGCTGGCAGTAAGATACAAAAGTGAACCAATCATACCCTTATACAGCTTCTGATCAACTGATGAACCAGGTTCACCAATATCTAACTTAGTGGCAGTGGCAATAGGTGTATCTATTTCTTTGGATTCTTCCATTTTAAACTTTTTAATTAGTTCTTTTGTGTACTTCTACTGATGGGTCATAGTTCCATTTGGACTTTGTTTGATCTGTAAGCCTAAGAAAAAGTTGAGTTTACCCATCATACTCATTTCAAACTCACTTCCCATTAGTTTTGCAAAGTCCTTACTTAACCTTTCTGTAGTGGCCCCAAATATTATGTCATCAATATATATTTGTACAACAAGAAGATCTTTACCTTTTTCCCTTAGGATCAAAGTGTTGTCAATTTTACCTCTTTTGTACCCATGCTCCAGTAGAAATTTTGACAATCTTTCATACCAAGCTCTTGGGGCCTGCTTGAGACCGTATAGAGCCTTATCCAGCTTGTACACATGGTTAGGACACTCCTTGCTTTCAAATCGTGGGGGTTGTTTCACAAATACTTCTTCCTTGAGGTAGCCATTTAGGAAGGCACTTTTGACATCCATCTGATGAAGAGTGAATTCCATATGTGCTGCAAAGGCTATGAGGAGTCTAATTGCTTCAAGTCTAGCAACTGGAGCAAAGGTCTCATCATAGTCAATACCTTCCTCTTGACTGTAGCCTTGAACCACCAGCCTTGCCTTGTTTCTTGTAACTGTTCCATCTTCATCTAGTTTGTTCCTGAAGACCCATATTGTGCCAATGACTTATCTGTCCTTGGGTCTTGGAACCAAATGCCAGACTTGACTTCTCTCAAATTGATTGAGTTCATCCTGCATAGCATTGACCCAATCTGCATCTTGCAAAGCCTCAACAACTTTTTTGGGTTCAATGATGGACAGAAAAGCATCAAATGCACACAGATTTTTCAGTTGAGATCTAGTTTTGACTCCGAATGTTGGATCATTTATGATGTTCTCAATGGGATGAGAGCTCAGGTACTTGTAAGATTTCCCTGCCAGTTGGTTCCTGCTTGATGCTTCTTTATTGTTCTATTGTTGAGGAACAGGTTCAAGTACAGGTTCCTTCAGAGAGTTTTGATCAATTTCTCTCAGATTAGTTTCCCCTGTCATGTTGCCCCGATTTGAAGGACCTGTTCCATCACTTGTTCCTTCCTTTGATGCCACTTTGATTTGTGTTGTGGCTTCAGTCAATTGTTTCACCAGTCCAATGGCTTCATCTTCATGTTCCTGTCTCTCAGTGAGAATGTTAGATTCATCAAATACAATATGTACACTTTATTCTACACACAGAGTTCTTTTGTTAAACACTTTATATGATTTGCTATGTGATGAATATCCCAAGAATACTCCCTCATCACCTCTGGGATCAAACTTGCCTAGGGAGTCTTTGCCATTATTGTGCGCATATCACTTGCAACCAAAAGCCCTAAGATGGGATATGTTTGGTTTTCTCCCTTTAAGTAACTCATAGGGAGTTTTCTCTACAAGAGGTCTAGTCATGCATCTATTGATTATGTAGCAAGCAGTGTTTATTGCCTCTGCCCAGAAACCTACAAATGGTTTGCCTAGCGATGTTTATAGATGCAGAATGCAGCAGTTTATAGACCGTATTTTTATATGAATTTTTTGCGGAAACAATTAGAAGTTAACCTATAGGCAGAATATCTATGCGCGTTTGCAGAAATTATGAACGAATCCTATAGGCATGATTTCTAGACGTAAGTTTTGCAGAAATGTAGAAAATAAAGTTTACCCTATGAGCATGATCTTCTAGGTGGATATGAAGAAATAAGAGTTTAAACCTATAGGTATGATTTCAAGGTGGATATGCAGAAATAAGAGTTTAAACCTATAGGCATGATTTCTAGGTGGATATGCAGAAATAAGAATTTAAACCTATAGGCATGATTTCTAGGTGGATATGCAGAAATAAGAATTTAAACCTATAGGCATGATTTCTAGGTGGATATGTAGAATTAAGAACTTAAACCTATAGGCATAATTTCTAGGTGTATTTGCAAAAAATATTAACCTATATACAGGATCTCTACCCTTGGTGCATAAAATAAATCCCATCCCCCTTTTTACTAAATTTCCTAGAGTTTGTACAAATTATTACAGCCCCAAAAGAAACAACTGGAATAATAAAAAAAAACATCAGAAATCATTAGCTGCATCCGAGCAGCCTAATTCAGACTTAATGCCTAATAATATGAGATTGAGCCACTTCCGAGATCCAAATTTACAAGCCTTCTCTTATCTAAGGTGTTTCGGAGATCCAAGGGATTTTAGGAACCCCAGGCAGTGCATACACCCAAGATATTAATCAAAAATTGAGTTGTGCAGTGCGGAAGGGCCAGCCCTTATGTGTCCAAGTTCAGAGGGAGATCAAGGGTCCCAAGGCAAGGCTACCACGGTGTGTGCAGATCTTATTTTCAGGAAGTGTGAGGTACTTGTTTTTGGGATTCCATTTTGGAACTTGTGTCCCAAACCCAAGTCCTCTCTTGTTGCTGCTGTGATGTTCTTGCAGCCAGGAGAGTGCATCAGAAGCCCTGTTCCATTTGCATGTTCTGTCTAGTTCATGTTTTACCTTTCCTAAGTCTTCCTTTAGGGCCTTAATCAATTCATATTTCTTATATAACTCATCTTTCATTTTTACTAGATTTTCTTCTAGTGTTATAAATGATTGATCAACCATTTTCTTTCCTGTCCCTAATTTTAGTTTAATATTTTCAGATCTGAGTTCTAGGACACTATTTTCAAGTTCAAGAACCTGGTTCTTTAACTCAGCATTTGCGTTGTCACTCTCATCGGCCCTAGACTTTATCCTCTTGCATTTTTCTTCTAGGATAACACATTCCCTAGACAGAACATCCTTCTCACTGTTTATTATTTCAGACTCATCAATGAAGTCCAATAATAGCTCAGCCAACCTTTCTTTAGACAAAAATTTAATAGGATACTTACCTCCTGTTCATCCTCTGATTCTCTGATGGTCATGAGAGCTTTCTCATCTTCAACTTCATCTTCCGAGCCCTCATTTAAGGTTTCTCCCCATGCAGCAACCATAGCTTTAGTTGAACCTTTGTTTCTTTTTGGTTGAACCTATTCCTTCTTCCTGTTTCTCCGTTCAGCTCTTTCTTTCTTCCACTCAATCTCCCATTGAGGACAATTCTTGATCATGTGGTATGTCTTACCACACTTATAGCAACCATCATTAGTCTTCTTCTCAGGAGCCCGAGATTTGTTAGAGGTTGTTCCTCTTGAAGGACCCTTTCCTCTCATAAGATACTTTTTGAAATCCCTGGTTATCATAGTCATTTCATCATCTTCAAGATCTGATCCTTCTGAGATTCTGAGAGCCAGACTTCTTTCTTTCTTTGGAGCATCCATCTTTATAGTCTGCCTTCTTAATTCATAGGCAGTCAGATTTCCAATCAGTTCATCCAATTTTATGGTAGCAATATTCTTGGATTCCTGAATGGCTGTGATTTTGCTTTCCCAGGAAATTGGCCGAACTCTAGTTAAGATCTTCTCAACCTTGTCTTCTTCTAGGATAAACCTTCCAAGAGACTCAAGTTCATTTGTCAATGTAGTGAACCTGGTATACATCTCTTGGATGGTTTCTCCATCCTTCATAGTAAAATTCTCATATTGAGAATATAGCAGTGTTCCTCTTGACTTCTTCACTTGAGGTGTTCCTTCATGGGCCACTTGTAGGGTGTCCCAAATTTCTTTGGCAGTGTTACAGCTTTGGATCTTGCTGTACTCATCTGGACCAAGTCCACATACCAGCCACTTCTTGGCTTTAGCATTCTTTTCCCACTTCTTTAAGTCTTCAACAGTGCAATCAGCTCTTATCTTTGGAACATCCAACCCTTCAGCAGTCTTCTTTGTTGTGGCTAAAGGACCATCAGTGATGATGTCCCAAAGCTCATAATCTTCTCCCATGATGTGGTCTCTCATTCTATTCTTCCACCAGGAGTAGTAGAGACCATTAAAAAGTGGAGGCCTAGCAGTGGATTGCCCTTCCCAGTTTTCAGGTGGTGCACTCATGTTGATCTTTCCTAAGGTGTTAAACTCTTCAAGGATAACCCGCTCTGATACCAATTGAAGTTCTAAACATCAATACCACACAAGAGAGGGGTGATTTGTGTGGTACCCAATTTTCGCTCTAGAAGAACCTGGTTCTTCTAGATGTTCTAACTACCGCAGTTTGCGGAATAATAAATACATAAAGGTTCTTCTAGATGTTCTAACTACCGCAGTTTGTGGAATAATAAATACATAAAATAAATAACACAGAGATTTTTACGTGGAAAACACCTGGCTCAAAAGGTGAAAAAAC
>MU772608.1:123058-136006 GCA_026770625.1 Nicotiana glauca | reverse complement strand
TTTCATCCAGATTTTCAGGCACCTAATGGACAATTAACTATTCTATATTAGCCCTTAAAACCAGCAAGTGTAGTCTCCACTATTAGTTGTCTTTTAACTTTTCAATCCCACTTAGAAAGGTCCCTCTTTTGTTCATTAGTGCCCTACTTATTAATTAACAGCCCTTATTTAATTATTCAAGTACCCTAATTCTCAAACTACCCCCTGAAACCTTTGTGAATTACCCCTGAGAAACTAGGCAGAATACGGGTCCAATTGGCCCAAATCCGGAAACCCTTAGGCAACCAAAACCAAACTCGACCTATAGGGATACACTTCAAAACCAAAACACAATCAAACCAAGTACCGAATTGAAAGGAGACAAGCGGAAACAGAAGTAAATCGGGCCATTTTTTTTACTAATCTCCAGTAATGCCACTAAACGCTTACGAAATTGAAAACAACTTACTATCAGATTATTGATACTAAAAAAAACTAACATGTATGCCAAGAACAATTATAAAACTGGTGAAACAAAAGACTTTAAAAGAAAATGGTGAAATAGATGATGATGTGAGGTAATAATCGAAAAGAAAAGTAAAGAAAATTATAAGAGAAAAGAAACTGAAAAGGAAATACCCATGTGCTCCGAATGTATTTGAAATTCTTGAAAAACTTCTTCGATTTTGACCTTATTAGACCTTAATCTTGTGTTTCCTTTGTGAAAACACACGACTAAGGTCCAATAGTCCAAAATCCTCGTAGGCCCGTTGAATTTTAGGGCTTGTTCTCTGATTCCAAATTCGAACGGTTTGAGGGGAATTTGATGGAAACTGATACGGGATTTGGGGTAAGGGAGGCACGGTGGTCATTGGGTGTTAGTTTGGGAAGGTTTGAGGCGGCGCCGCCACCGGAGAATATGAGGGCGGCGGTAGGGTTCGTCCTTTCGAATCAAGATTCGAAGGGTTCTGATGGTATTCGAGGAAAGGGGCTTGAGGGATTGGGATGAGGAGAGGGAGGGGAATCGATGGTGTTAATTTGGTGGCGATTGGATGTTGTCCGCCGCCGTGGGCGATTTCCGGCGGGCGGAGGGTGGCGGCAGAAGGTTTGGTCTAAAAGGTTTAGAGACAAAGAGATAGGGGTGTTCTGAGGGGGGGTTGGGTCAGGTTGGAGGGTTATATACTGGGTAGAAAATTGGATCCAAGCCGTTCGATCAATCGAGATCAACAGCTCGGATCAATTCCCCTATGTGAAACGGGTTCGTTTAGTTTTAGTGAGGGGCTGGACCGGTTCGGGCAGACGGGTCGGGTTGGTTAGACGAGTATGGGGGGTACTTGGACCGTTGGATGGGAAAGGACGAACGGTCGAGATTGGTTGGTGACGGATCAGGATGGGGGATGGGTTTGGGTTGCACTAGATGGGTATTTTGATTTGGGCTTGGATTTAATTTCAAAAAATGGCCCAAGTCCGTCTTTTTTCAATTTTTTTCCTTTTGTTTTATTTTCTAAAATTCTAATTAAAATAAAAATACAAACCTAAATTAATCCTTGACCAAATTATCCTATACTCTAAGTAGTAATTATCACAAACATAATTAATTATCAAGTAAAAAGAAAATACAAAATTCAACATTAAATACTAAAATGCAAAATACATTATTTTTTTGTGTATTTTTTCATTTTTTTTTAAAACAACAATTTCCTTAATTACTCTAAAAATGTGAAATCAAATCCTAAATGCGAATGCAACATATTTTTGTATTTTTCATTAAATAAATAAAATACACAGGCACAGACAAATGCAAATAACAACAAAATACCACAAAATTTCACAGGACTTCCAACAATAAACAAAATAATTATTTTGTTTTGTTTTTGTGGGAGTAATTCATATAGGGCAAAAATCACATGCTCACAACGTTTATAAAAACTTTAGCACTAAATAAGTCAAAGTTTTTTTGTCCTGGATAAGCTTTTTCAAAAACTTCAGCAGAAGATGCTGAAATTATTTAGCTCATTTGTAAAAACTTCAGCACTAAAAGCTAACGTTTTTTTGTCCTGGATTCATTAGTTTTGTCATAAAGCTTTTTCAAAAACTTCAGCAGAAGGTGGTGAAGTTATTTAGTTCATTTGTCAATACTTCAGCACTATACAAGCTGAAGTTTTTGAAAAAGCTTTCTAGCATACTAGATAAATAATCAGATTACCAACAGTATCTAAATCATAAATTTTGAAAACAATAAACTTGAAAATAATTATCATTGTCTACTAACTTACGTACGTGAAAATATTCACAAATTATTGTCTACTAACTTGCGTAATTATTTATAATTTATTTTTAAATAATCTGATAAATATATTTATAGCAATCATCCCATGAACTGAAGTTTCATAGCAGCACCAACAACAGCAGAAGGAAGAAGGAGGAGGAGGAGGAGGAGGAGGAGAAAGAGGCTGAAGTTGTTTAAAAAGTAGGTACAAGTTAAAACTTTTAAAAAAAATGGGTATAGATTAAATGGGGGCGACCAAATAAGGCGTCCCGTGCAATTTTTACCTAGCACTTCTCTTTTCTTTTAAAATACCTAAACTAATTCATTTGTGACCAAAGCCGTATTTCGAAGTTATTACAATTGGAGTTACTTATTAAAATTTTATCGAATAATGTTGGGTGGATATTTTTAGAATTAATTTTTATATTTTAACCCCATTAAAAAAATAGGATTTTAGTACACTAATAGATTTTTCTTCTCCTTCTTCTCCTCCATATTCTTTATCTCCTTTCTTTCCTTCTTCTTCTTTTAATAAATTGTGAACATACAACTAATAATTTGAATTAGTTTAGTTGGAAAATTTTAAAAATGTCACTGTTAATTTTCATGAGCTTGAAAAAAAAATTATTGAAGAAGATAAAGTGGATCTATTATTTTTGAAGGTTTAGGTTGGAGAAAAATGTTAAGATTAGTATTAGAATGTTGTATATCAAATTTAAAGTCATTTGGATCAATTTTGAAGCAAAAACTTGTTTGTAAATTCTGCCTAGCGTGTTATGGTGATAACCAAAACTTTGGCTAGAAATTGATCACCACAAGAATTTTCAGTCATAATGCTAAAAATCCTGGTAATTCATTATATATTGAGGTAAAATCATGGTGATCATCATATTTACACACAGCATGTTATCCTGATCACTAAGATTTGGTAGAAATCCTGCCGATTGCCATAACTTGTTGTTAAGGAAAATCTTGCGCAAATCAAATAGTATCAAATTTTAACGATCGCCAGGAGCATGCTTCAAAATTATGGCGCGGGGGGCTATCTCTCAACAAAAAAAAAAACTTAATGTGGTCAAAATTTAAAGGGTGGAACTAAATAATTCTATTTGTGCAAATGTCCATTAAAATTTTATACTAGTTGACTAGAAATAGGGCAAAGAGAATTTTTCATAAAGCACCATCTTTTAGGTCTAATTAGCCATTTATAGATACTATTTGCTATATTACGTGTTACAGATACCTTTTATGTTTTTATACAATGTATTTCATGTATTTAAGTTGTTGTATTCATTAATACAACCAAAAAATAGACGTAAAAAGTGGAATTCCAGCTAAGTTTGACATGTATTTAGCTGTATTCAAGCGGCATTAACGTTAAATACAGTAATGTATCTGAGCAAAATCTGGAAGGTTAAACTGGTTTAAAACGGAAGGAAATCAAATCACATGATATTCTCCCAATTTAACTCAACGAACTAAAACGATCCCTCATTAATCTGTATTTGAAAGATACATAATAAAGATTATAGCTGAATAAAGAGAAATACATATGAATAATACAGTTGAGTAGAACTGTATACAGTTGAATACAACAAAATACAACTGAATAAAACTCTTGAATGCAACAAAATACAACAGTTGAGTAGAACTGTATACAGTTGGTTAGTCAATTTTACGGTGATTATGTGAGAGAGAAAACTAAAAAGGAGAGAGAAAAATATTATTTAGCATATATGGTGCCTTAAATGTAGGATGTAACTATAATTAGATATTTGGCTATAAAGTATAAAAGATATCTATAGGATATAATATTTTAAAATTATATTTATTTAAAATAAATAGGGTACTAAGGTTTTCTATAGGTATAAAAATTAGTTCTGATCATAAATCATAATTATAATTAATGATTGACAGAAATGAAAAAATGCAAAGATCATATTCTTCCCATACTTTATATCCCAAAATATGACTCCGCACATGTTACAACAATAATTACGTCTCCTTCATCTGATTATTGGAAATCACAACCTGTTAGTTGGCTTAAATGAAATACAAGTGTTGCATTGCTTCAAGAGGAAGGGGTGATGGAGTTTACCGCAATTTTGAGGGATGATCGAGGTTATCAACATCTGGATCTAATAAAAAGAAAATATATTCTCGTTTGACAAATAAGAGACAATAATTATATTGTTTTAAGTAACTAGAAAAAAATTTCCAAGTAAATTTCAATACTCGATTTATGATTTATACAGTAGTTTGTACAATATACAAGTTTTAGTTACATGGTTTTTGTTTCAAATTTTCAGTAAACTGAGATTCAAATTTGCAGCAAAGATTAGATTCTTTGATTCTTGTACTATGTATGGGTTCAAATTTGACCGACCACGACCGACGACGAGGCCTCCTTAAAGTGACGCCCTAAAGGGGACGACCCTGAAACGGGCCAGAGACTGGACGACCCTTGTAGTAGTGTATAGCCATTAGGGGACACCAAGAATATTGCTTCAAATATTCCTTGCATTTTGTTTTGTGCAGTATAGAAGAGTTTCTCTACGAGTATAAATAGAGGACAATAATCTTCTAAGAGAGAGAGATTTTTTGGGAGACATTATTATTGGCGGATAGAAATAAATCTTGTAATCTACCTTCTCTTTTTCTATCAATCTTTCTAGAGAGTATTACCCTCAGCTAAGATTTACCCCTTCATCTTTGATTGATTTGTTCAAAAAGGTTCTAGTATCTTTTGAGTCAAACAATTTGGCGCCGTCTGTGGGGATTTCTATAGCTGAAATAGTAGTTTTCATCAAGATTCTTGATAGTAATAATTACTTTTCTTCAGCTTCATAAAAACCGGCAATGGCGGGAAATGGAGAAGCGAGGCTAAAGGCAGTGGTGGATGTCACGAATAACCTCCTGAATTCCCTCAACGAAAGTAGAGAAAACAATGAGAATGCAACACCAAGTGTTACACCGGTGGGGGAGATCTTGCCTCCTCCGCACAGAGATCTAACGATATTGCGCGAGAGGGGAACCTTAACATCCGCGGCAGGAGAAATACTGCCGACCGTCAAAAAGCTATTAGAAGAATGGCTGACAAGTACCTTTAGCAACATGCTCGAGAAACACGCTCAGAGAGATACCAAAGACATGTCACCCGCAAAAACCGCAGCTGCTGCCGATGAGCCAGATGCCACGCGAACAGGTAACACCCATACTGTTACCGATACGGGCAACGATACACTCACGGCCATCTTAAAGAAAATGAAAGAGATAGAAAGTGAGAACAAAACACTCCGCGACCAGATGAAAGAACACCAGGAGAGGGTTGATAAAATATGAAGCGCTCTGAAGTTATTACCAAAACGCGATGTGGGCCGATTCGCCGAACAACCATACAGCGAAGGGGCAGCTCCCCATTCTATTCCAAAGACCTTCAAAATGCCGCCATACCTAAAAATATAAGATGGGACTACGGACCCAGAGGATCACTTAATCCATTACGCTACCGCAGTAAAAGGTAATGATCTATCAAAAGAACAGGTACCGTCTGTGTTGCTGAAAAAGTTTGGCAAAACTATGACGGGGGAGTATTGACATGGTATTCCCAACTACCAGCACGATCGATATCGACGTTCGAGGATATGGCGGATAAATTCGCTACCGCTCACGCGGGAGAGAAGAAGGTCGAGGCTAGGGTTAATGATATCTTCGCCGTCAGGCAAAACGACAGGCGAGGGACTTCGAGATTTCCTAGCCCGATTCAACAGAGTAAGAATGAGCCTACTGAACGTGCCAGAAGGGATGGCAGTAGCAGCCTTTCAAAATGGGTTAAACAGGAACAGATCAAAGGCAACCAAAAAACTACTCACTAGACTCATGAAGTACCCCTACCACGTGGGAAGAGATCCACAATGCCTATTGCGCCGAAGTGAAGGCAGACAAGGATGATCTGAACGGCCCGCTTCAGCGATTAACGTCAGTCCAGACCGAGCCAAGGAGAGATCGACGTAATGACGGGCGAAGGGATCAATTACCTCATTTCAATCGAGAAAGGCATCAACCCTATATTCGAACATCGAATCCACCCCTTCCACGACACGCGGATGTCGTGCCCCGACACACTACACCCTGTCACACTTCCTTTTTACTTACACCAGCAAGGGTATAAAGGCGTTTTTCCAATTAAAGGACAATCGAAACGGGATTTATTCATCAATGATTCAGAGTTGCCACTTGGAAGATTAATGGTGTCCCAAGTCACCGATTGAATCCCGAATCGAGGAAATTATTGACTCTGTTTAACAGTCCGTGGTCCAGAAATCCGAGTAAGAAATTCTGTTAACCCGGGAGAAGGTGTTAGGCATTCCCGAGTTCCGTAGTTCTAGCACGGTCGCTCAACTATCATATTTGGCTTATTTATCTTATTTTAATACATGTTTTAATCTATATGCTTTTTAAATTTAAACCGCTTTTATTATTATTTTTAAAAAGAATTGCAACGTCGTGAAAATACGTCTCGAACCACGTCACATAAATGCACCCGTAGTTTTTGACACATTTCGACTTCGTTGGGATTTGGATTTGGGTCACATAAATACGCACCCGAGTTTAAGAAGGTAATATTATTAAATGTCGGGCCTAAAGCAACTATCGTATTATTAACTTTGCGGGAAGCCATGAAATTCACTAAATGGCACATCCCGGGGTCTAAAATAGTTTTACTATAATTATTTTAAGAGGGCCACGCGCTTTGTAATTTTATTTGGCGCGGTGCACCTCGTTTTATTTTTTAAAAGGCAAACCTAAAGCAACTACGATTTTCTATTTAATATTATCTCTAAACGGCCCTAATTAATTAGCATATTCAATATACTATTATGGGAGGATGTCAAAAATCGGCTTCGAGTTCAGGGGTTTACACTAACAGCCTCAATGTTTATGAGAAGGCTGCCCAAAATATGGGCCTTCATACAAGCCCAAATGAAAAGGCAGTCCCGGATCAGGACTAAACCATACATCAATAGAGGGGCCCAAACCAATTCGAATTCAGTCTACTAACAGGCCCAAGCAGTCATTGGCCTTGTTTTGAACAATTAAATCCATCAACAAAATACTATAGATCTATTACCAATTCGGTTCCGAATCCTTTGCTTTTAATCATGTTTAGGCTAAATGAGTTTCTTCAAAACATGTATAGAGATCCAAGACACTAAGGTAACCAGAATTTAAAATTATCACAAAACGGAACTTAACTACACCTTCGTTAGATTAGCACGAGTCTCTACTGAATCTGAAATTCGAATTTACAATTCTTAATATCAGGGGCTACTTGATTTTATAACAGTGTAACACACAAATTTGTAGTTCAAATTTCACTTCCAATCAACATTTACTCTATCTGAAACCTCAAATCCACAGGAGAATCATCAGTCAATTAATAGTCTCTATAGTCCAAATTAATACAACAGTCATAGAATTGATAAGCTAATTCCAGTTATGAGTTTTCAATTTTAAACAATCCACAGTCAACTAACTAAGCTATGATAGAGTACTGAAATTAACTACACTTCAATAGAGAATTCAACATATGAACCACTTCAATAGAGCATTCAACATAAGAACAATAAGCATCACTTCATTCAATTTCCCAAAATTCGTGAGTTACAGGACATGTACCTGGAAATAGAATAGAAATGGAGGAGAAGAAGTCAGCTAAGACAATAACGAGCAGCAGCAATAAACAACGACCAGCAGTCTTGAACAGGAGGGAGCAGATGATCAAAAACAGTCCAAAAATAGATTCAACAATCCAAAAATGTTTGAAATCAACCAGAATTAACAGATCAACCCAAAACCAGCTTGAATAAGCCCAAATGACCTTGAAAGTGAACCCAGAAACTTTTATATCTTCAGCAAACCAGAATTCAACTCGAACAAGCCAAATTCAACTCACACTTAACCCAGAAACTTTTAAAACACTTTAATCAATAAGAAAACAGTTGCTAAAGCCGGGAATTAGCCTAGGAAACTCAATGTAACAATGTTTTTGTATTTTTTACTGTATTTTTTTTGTTTTTGGATTTTTGGCAAAAATTAAGATCTAAAAGAAGGTTTGAACTATAAGAGTTCAGAGATTTTGAACTTTCTTGGATTTGAAATTCAAATTGAAGCTCGGATTTGCAGGAATGGTTTTTTGGGGGAATTTTGGAGGTTGAAAACTTGTTCCCTAAGGCACTAGTCATACCTTTTTATAGGCAAAATGAGGGGCAGCCTTCAGATTTTAGTTTTAGCCTTTAGTCCCTCAATTATTTTCGGATTTTGACTAACTAGTCCCTAACTTACTGACTTGTTGCCTAAGTTATTACCCCTATTTTTGTGAATTTAACTTAGAACCCCTCCTAGAAAGTCCTAGGGAGTTCCATTTCAGTTATTAAAAGATTCTCTTGTCTAAAATGCCTAACTTACCCTTTATCTAATCTGAAATTTACCCCAAACTCACCCAACCCTTTACCTTAGTTAATAACCATGGTTAATTATTCCATGGAACTAAAACTCAACTCAGTCTAGACAATTCCTAAAGTTAAACTAATTACTCTGACCAATTAATCAAAAAATGGAAATGAAATTCAACCAAATTGTTAATCCCAACTAAGTTCATCCACTACACAAATCAACCATTCGATGAAATTGAACTATAGTCTAATTACCAGTAACCAAAATCGAATCATACCAACAGAAAATTGAAACAGAACAAAAATTAAACCAAGAATAAAGCCTCAAGTAAAACAGAATCACTTAATCATGAATAACCATCAGTCATGTGAGAGAGAACCTTGCTGACTGAAACGAAAATCAAAAGAAAACTTAAACCTAAAACCTATAACACTGATTATGGATTAATCAATGATAACTATGACAAAATAAACTAAACAAACTCAGGTCATAAATTATTAGAACAAAACAAATCAACACATAAGAGATCAAACAATCACTAATAAACACTCAATTCAAGCTATCATGAAGAGAAGGTAGTCAAAACAAAGAAATCTTACTTGTGAGACTCTAAGGTTCTACCACTTCTGAACTTGAACTTCGACGACCCTGGGTGAGACTTGAGGTCTACTAATGACGGATTGGGAACGAGGGAGGTGAGGATAACACGTGATTGTGAATTTAACGGGGTTTGGGGAAATTTTAGGGTTTTGGACCAGGATTTGATCCAAGATTCGAGCAGCTTGAGGGACATTTGAAGTAAAAGGGGTGTGGATTCGTGATGTAGAGGGGAAGGTGAACCCATGGTGTAAATTTGGTGATGATTGGGGACGGCGCCGCCGTGTGCGGCGGAGACTGAACTTAGGGTTTTACAGATTCGAGCTGCTTGGGTGAGATTTGAAGAAAATTGAGCCCATATCGGAAATGAGGAGGAAGAGAAGGTGTTGTGGTGTATTTTTGAGGTCGTTTGGGGACTTACCGCCGGCGGCGACGATTTTCGGCCAGCGGCGTTAGGTTAGGGTCTCTGAAGGCTTGTGAGAGAGACGAGACGGGGGTATGGGTAATTAGACACTTATGTATTAAAAATTCCCCAGTTCTCAGCCGTTGGATCAAAGATCCTCGACGACTGAGATTCATTCGACCAAGAAACGACGTCGTTTCAGTTAGTAAAGGTGCAGGCCGGGTTTGGGGTGATGATTTGGGCCGGATCGGGTTACATTTCAGGTGCAAATTCATTTGGGCTGCATGATATTTAATTGTGAATTGGCCCAAATGACAAATGGCTACTTAAATTCTTTTTGGACTTATCTTTTTAATAATTTCTTTTTATTTATTTTCTGATTTTGTAAAAATGCAAAATTAAAGTAGAACCCTAATTTAATTCCCAAAACTGAACTAATTAACTCCTAAAAATTGATTAAGTTCTAATTTAAAAGTAAACTCATAACGAATTCAACAATTAACAGTTAAAAAAATGAATGCAAAAATGAACTACTTTGTTATTTTCTTCTTTGTAAAGTAACTTAATTACTAATCAATCCCAAACATTTTTGTATTTTTCAAATGCCAAACATTTTTGTATTTTTCAATAATTAAAATGCACAAAACAAAATGCAATCAATTAATATAAAGTCTCACAAAAATTCACAAAATTGCAAAATAATGAAAGAAATTATTTTGTTTGAATTTTTGGAAATAATTCACATAGGGCAAAAATCACGTGCTCACACACCCCTCTGCAAAGAAAGAGGTATGCCTCCACTACTATCTTCTCATAACGTTTGTGTATCTCCTTCAGAGATAGTGTATGCAGTGGAAAAATTGGGCATGAAGGTGCAGTGGGCGCAAAAGATAAAATCGGATCCAAGTACCAGGAGGTGGAATGTCCTGTGTGAATTCCACCAGGAGAGAGGACACAAGACCGAAGATTGCATAGGTCTGCGACAAGAAGTAGTGAGGATGTTAAACCAGGGGTATCTGAAAGAACTGCTAAGCGATAAAGGACGGGCCAACTTCGCTCGAGGGCGCGATCAACCTCAAGGACCTCCAAAGCCACCATCACCGGCTCGTACCATACAAATGATCATTGGTGGCGGCGATGATGCGGTGATAAACCATGTAAAATTCACCACCACACATAAACTCAAATGGACAATTGCACACGAACGGTATGACAACCTCGAAGATAGTATCATCTTCGATAAGTTGGATGCCGACGGTTTGTCTTTCCCTCACTATGATGCTTTGGTTATAATTCTATGCATCACGGATACCAATGTAAAAAGAATAATGGTGGATGACGGAAGCGGTGCATGTATTATTCACCCGCGAGTTCTCATGCAGATGAGACTCGAGGATAAAATAATACCACATTGCATAACACTAATGGGTTTTAATAATGTAGTAGAGCGGACATCTGGAGAAATAGTGCTACTTGTCGTGGCAGAAGTGGTTACCCTGGAAATGACACTCCACGTCATGAACCAGGAAACGGCTTATAACGCCATTATAGAACGACCATGGATACATGCCATGCGAGTCGTCCCTTCAAGCTTCTATCAAGTAATCAAATTTCCCACCCTATGGGGGAAATTCAACATCTGAGATGAGCCACGTACCACCCAAGAATGTTACAGGATCGCCCAAGATTGCACACATACCAAACAACTAAAGAGGGAAAGTGCGGAAGCATAGCAATCAGCCATGTCGGGAACCAAACCCAACGTACAGGTAGAGGCCATCAAAGACCTGGACATCGTAGAGGCTTGCAAGGCAACCATAGAAAATCTCGATCCCGTCCAATTGGATAACACCGATAGCACAAAAAAGGCTTATATTGGACGCAACCTCTCAGAACCAGGTAAGTATCGTGAGTTTTTAACTAACAACTCCGATTTGTTTGCTTTCTACGACTTAGATATGCCAGAAATCCCAAGGGATATCGTAACACACAGGCTGAATATCGATCCACTTCATCCGCCGGAACGACAAACAAGGAGAAAATTCAATGCCGCAATCAATGAGGCGGTCAGCGAGGAGGTTGATAAATTACTCGCCAACGGTTCCATCAGAGAATCGAAATACCCCCAATGGGTCGCCAATGTGGTGATGGTCAAAAAGAAGAACAGGAAATGGCGAATGTGTGTTGACTTCACCGATCTAAACAAAGCATGCCTGAAGGACTCTTTTTTATTACCTCACATTGACCAACTTATCGATACAACAGCGGGGAACGAATTGCTAAGCTTCTTAGACGCCTACTCCGGCTATAACCAAATTCTAATGGCTGAAGAAGATCAAGAAAAAACCACTTTCATCACTCATGAAGGAACGTACTGCTATAAGGTGATGTCGTTTGGGCTCAAGAATACAGGGGCCACGTATCAAAGGTTAGTCACAAAAATGTTCAAAGAACAACTCGGTAAGACCATGGAGGTTTACGTCGACGACATGCTAGTAAAGTCGACAAAGAAAGAGGATCACATTTGTCACGCCCCAAAACTGAGGGACACGACCGGCGCTCAACCGGAGGACCCCAGTCAAGCAGACATGGAATTGCCTTTCCTATCCCATGCGTTACCCCGTGATTACAATATACATTATTCATTTGAAATAGCAATTTAAGACTTAAGCATAAACTTACAACTTGAGTTCATTTCTACTTTTTTTATCATTTTCAACATTTGATACCAAGTACTTGCAAAATACATACAACATTTACCAACGTGGACCATGATTCTGAACCGTACCATTACTACCCAAAATACTTTTGTACACCACCCACATTGTGTCTACGGAGCCTCTACAAATACTAGGAACTTAACCAATACTTGTCGGCGACAAGGCCCCTGCTATACCTTACAGTACACAATAAACTCAAAAGAAGGTGGCATGAACCACACATGACCCCAAGAGGAAGTGGGGCTCACCAATGCAACTGATGGGATGGAGAGGAGTTCTACTCTCGGTGAACTGGAGTACCTGCTATAGATCCACCTACAATCATAACATGAATGTAGCGCCCCCGGGAAAAGGGACGTCAGTACATTTGAATTGTACTGGTATGTATAACTAAACACCATTCTACTAGAAAGAACTATCAAATAGATACAAGTAAATAATATGGGCAAATCAAAGATGCAATTCACATAATCTTTCATACAATTTCCAAAACATAGATTAGGGCATTTCTGTCACGTGTTCAC
>MU772608.1:88752-122191 GCA_026770625.1 Nicotiana glauca | reverse complement strand
ATCCATTGTTATACCCATGAATAACCTCACTAGTGACCCCTTATATCTGAGAATAAAACAAATAAGAGTTGGGGTGATAAAGTCTTACCTCTTGAGGTGATGGTCTAGGGGTCTTCACTTGATTTTCTTCAAGGATTTTGTCATACCTTATGGAGTAATTTGATGGGGAGACTTTCCCTCTCTAGAAACCCTCTCTCTCCCTCTATAAATGTCCATAAATATGCTTAAAATGGGCTATAACATCAGATATATCGATAGGGAGGTCGGGTTAAAAATTAGAAAATTGGAGCCCCGAGTCAAATATGCGGTCACATTTGCGATCGCAGAGTAAACATGCGGTCCGCATAATGGACCGCAAAATGCTCCCCAGAAACTAAATACTCTGACTCAGTCTGCGGTAAGAATGCGATCCGCATTCACGTTCTGCGGTCGCAAAGTGCACCTCAGAACTGACACTCACAAAATTCAAAAGAGAATATGCGACGACTATGCGGTCCGCATTTCGATTATGCGACCACATTTTCGACCGCATAACAGACTACAATTTTAACCAACATTCTGACTCACTCTGTGCCAGATATGCGATCCGCATACCTGATTTGCGACCGCATTCTGGACCGCATTTCTTGCATTTTTCTGGAAACTTATTCTTGACTTTTTAATGCATTATTCAATCCAAAAAGGTCCGCGTCACGGCGAGCAAGCTCGCTGCGAAGTATATTTATGAATTGTTAATACATGCTCCTAACTTGGCACCACGGGATCCGGGTTTTCGAGTAAGGATTTCACGGGGCCTTACAACATTGGTCATCTAAAGGAAGCCTTTGAGATATTAAAGTAGTACAGGATGAAACTAAATCCCAAAAAATGTGCCTTCGGCATAACTTCAGGAAAGTTCCTTGGTTTCCTAGTGTCACAAAGGGGAATCGAGGTCAACCTGGATCAAATCAGGGCCATCGATGCAATACCGGATATATTGACCAGCAAAAAGTTGGTGCAGAAATTAACAGGGCAAATAGCTGCCCTATCAAGATTCATTTCACAATCCTCGGATAGATGCCACAAATTCTTCAATGTGCTAAGGAAGGATCACGGGCTGCAATGGAACGAAGACTACGTCGACGCCCTGAGAAAACTGAAAACGTACCTATCCTCGCTAACACTACTCGTCAAAGCGGACCCGGGTGAATGTCTACTTATGTATCTGGTAGTTTCCGAAGATGCAGTAAGCGCAGTCTTGGTCCAAGAAAATAAAGGTATGCAATCTCCAATTTACTATATCAGCAAAACCTTAATCGATGTCGAAAAAAGGTACGTCAGCTTGAAAAACTAGCTCTGGCATTGGTCGTAGCTTCACAGAAGCTTAGACCGTACTTTCAATGTCATAAAGGTGGTGAAAACCTTCCCCCTAAGAGGTATCCTATACAAACTCGAACTATCGGGTAGACTAGCCAAGTGGTCCATAGAACTAAGTGAGCAAGACATAACATACCAACCGCAAACTGCCATTAAGTCGCAGGTACTCGCCGACTTTGTCGCTGATTTCAGCACGGAAATATTGCCCAAGGTAGAACAGGAAGTACTCCGCACTTCCTCACATACCGACCTCTGGTTCCTCTACATCGACGGTGCCTCTAATGCCTCGGGATCAAGACTGGGACTCGTCCCCAAAGTTAGGCAAAATAATTCGTCAGTACATACGATGCCCCGAGATGACTAACAACGAGGTTGAGTATGAATTTATGATTGCATGTCTAAAATTAGCCCTCAAATATGGCGCTCGACGACTCGTACTCCATTGCGACTCTTAACTCGTGGTAAACCAAGTCACCAGGACTTTCCAAATCAAAGAACAGAGACTACAAAGAACCAGCCGAAAATTCACAAACTACTACCAGAATTCGATGAATGCCGCCTCGACCAAATACCCAGGGCACAAAATATCGATTTAGATAGCCTCGCCAAACTAGTCGTGGCCACCAAAAATATCAACAAACAAAACGTGGTCACTCTCCTACATTACGCAATTGACCACGTCGAGGTACATTTTATAAACTTAACTTGGGACTGGCATAACCGCCTCGTAGCATATTTGCAGGATGGAACGCTCCTGCAAGATAAAAAAGAATCAAAAAACTCCGGGTACAGGCAGCCCGATACAGCCTCGTGAACGGTAATCTATACAAAAGAACGTTCGGCGGCCCCCTAGCCAAATGTCTTGGGCCAAATCAAACAAGGCGAGTACTGGAAGAAGTACATGAAGGGCACTGCGGCGCCCACATAGGAAACCACACCCTCGTCTGATGCCTCATCTGCGCCAGGTACTACTGGCCCACCATGAAAAATGAAACCGCGGATTATGTCAGGAGATGTGAACAGTGTCAAAAATATGCCCCTATGATACATCAAGCAGGGGAACTACTTCATTCTGTCACTTCGCCATGGCCGTTCATAAAGTGCGGAAAGGACATAGTTGGCTCCCTAGCAGGACGAGGTAAGGTACGTTTCCTTTTGGTTTTAACTGATTACTTTTCTAAATGGGTGGAAGCAGGTGCATACACTCAGATACGTGAGCAAGAGGTCATCGCGTTATATGAAAAAACATAATATGCCATTTTGGCATCCCCAAAGAAATCAGCTGCGACAACGGGCCTTAGTTCATCGGAAAGAGAACGACTTAATTCTTCGAGAAATGGCACATCAAACGAATACTCTCCACGCCATATCACCCTTCCGCCAATGGTCAAGTTGAATCCTCCAATAAAGTAAAACTGAATATATTGAAAAGGAAGCTTGAGGATGCTAAAGGGATATGGCCTGAACTACTACCGGAAGTATTATGGGCATAACGCACTAAGCCAAAAACCAGCACAGGTGAGACGCCATATTCACTGGTCTTCGGGACTGACGCAGTTATACCCGTCGAAATCGGAGATCCCAGTTTGAGATACTCTAACGAGAGCAGACCAAGTAACGACGAGAATAGGCTACAAGATCTAGATGAAGTCGAAGAACGGAGAGACATGGCCCACATACGAATGGTAGCCCAGAAGCAGCAAGTGCAAAGGTACTACAACAAGAAGGCGAAGGTACGACCGCTCAAAGTTGGAGACTACATCCTTAAGGCTAAAACACAACCAGCGAAAGACCCTAATGAGGGAAAATTAGGAACAACTTGGGACGAACCGTACAAAATCACAGCCACAGCAAACAAAGGAGCATTCCAGTTAGAAACAATGGAAGGAAAACTACTCCAAAACAACTGGAATGTTGCTCACCTCAAGTACTTCCACTTCTAAAAGAAGGCATCACCTGAGTCATACTCTTTTTCCCTCACTCGGGTTTTGTCCCAATCAGGTTTTCCCGGGGAGGTTTTTAATGAGGCGGCAAGAGAAGCGCCTCGAGGATCGGAGTTTTGTTCATTACCCCCACCTGTCGACATGGTCTCGGGGGCAAAGTAATGAAGGGACTGGATATAGATAATCATCTCCATTATATGTACAGAATCAAATCTACATTGTTTGTATAGAATCAAATCTCCATTGTATTTACAAAATCAAATCTCCATTGTATGTGCAGAATCAAACCTTCATTAGTCGACATGTGGCCCTTACTAGTATATAATCAAACATCCATTTCATGAACAAAATCAACACGTCTTCCTACGAGAACACGATCAAATCTCCAAGCAATAGCCAAGGCCATCGACAAAAACATGAGTTCGACCTCATTCGAAACACGACGGGATCCTACTTCGATGATGGTCCGAAGCAACATCCCAATGGCCAAGGCCATCGACAAAAAGTATGAGTTCGACCTCGTTTGAACTACGACGGGATCCTACTTTGACGACAGTTCGAAGCAACATCCCAACGACCAAGGCCATCGATAAAAAAACATAAGTTCGACCTTGTTCAAACTACAACGGGATCCTAATTCGACAACAGTTCAAAGAAACATCCCAATGGCCAAGGCTATCGACAAAAAATATGAGTTTGACCTTGTTCGAACTACGAGGGGATCCTACTTCGACGACAGTTTGAAGCAACATCCCAATGGCTAAAGCCATCGATAATAACATGAGTTCGACCTCGTTCAAACTACGACGGGATCCTACTTCGACGACAGTTTGAAGCAACATCCCAATGGCCAAGGCCATCAACAAAAAACATGAGTTTGACCTCGCTCGAACTGCAACCGGATACTACTTCGACGACAGTCCGAAGCAACATCCCAATGGCCAAAGCCATAAACATTTTAAAGAAGAGCAAATTAACAAAAT
This sequence comes from Nicotiana glauca, assembly GCA_026770625.1. NCBI lineage: Eukaryota > Viridiplantae > Streptophyta > Magnoliopsida > Solanales > Solanaceae > Nicotiana > Nicotiana glauca. The sequence goes on along the minus strand of MU772608.1, from coordinate 117,909 downwards.
ATATTTTACATTGCATCAAAATTTTATTTACAATATTCACAAACGGGCTTAAGTACGCCCTCTGAAAAATCCCAAAACAAAAGCAAGTACAAGCAAAGACTACACATCATACCCGGTAGGGTAAGCATCTTCGTACCACGAGTCCAAAACAAGATGGTTCGCATCATCAGGAATTGGTGTCTCCCCCGTCAGGTGTAAGGGGGTCGCACCCGTAAGCCGCACGAGCTTCGGTGTGCACGGCCTGAAGCTCCACCTCAGTCGCCTTTCCCTCGGTGTGAAAAGCCTTGTATACATCAAGTCAAGCCTCGGCATGGACCCACAGCTCATATAAACAATAAGGCACAACTGGATCGGCTGAGGTACGAGACGTAGAAGGCTGAGAACGTCGGGTTGCATCCCTTGCCCTCAACGAGGCCACATGCCCATTCAGTGCAGATAGCTCTGCCTCCAACTCTTTAACACGCCCTTCAAGCCCCACAACCTTAAGATTAGTGGCCTCCCTCTCCCCAGTCAACTCTAACCTAGAAATACGGAGGGCATCTTCCAAAGACACCATTTCGAAAATATTTGTCGCCATCTTATCAGCGCTAACGTCCAGCTCGCCCTTAAGCCCCTCAATATCTGCTGCCTTAGCACCCAACTCAGTAGTTATGTCGGCCATCTTCGCCTGTAAGTCGGCATTCTCAGCCATCACCCCTTACTCAACTCGAGCTCATCCTCCTTCGCCTTAAGGGAGGCCTCCATGTCACTATCGTGGGCGACAGCCTTCACGAGCTCCTCATCCCTCTCCCTCAACTCTTCAACCTTGCGCTCAAATTGATCATCCTGTTATTTGAGCTCTTTGCGAAACAACTGAAACTCAGGGTCCTGATGATAAATGTCAGCCATCGCCCGATGCTTAGCACGATACTGTTGATATTTGGACGACATCTTCTTATAAAGGCCCATCCTTCTCCTCTCCCGATGCTCTCGGTCAAACTCCATGACGAGGGTCTGGCAAAAAAGGAGGGAGAAGTTAGAAACAAAACGCAGAACAACGATCACCACACAAACCCAACAACAAAAAGAGAAGAAAAGGCACCTACCTGAAGGGCCATACTGGCGACCTTCAGAGACAACTCCACGTCACTCATCGCCCTAAGCATCTCATTTTCAGGAGCGGCACATAGAGGATCTAGGGCAGACGCCACTTGCTTGCTATTCAGCAGCAGGTTATAGTCCCCTTGGGACGACTATATGACGATCAGACCCGTCCGTTCTAACCTCCACATGGGTATGGCGACCCACGAACTCGTTGATATCCTCTGGGTCGACATCCAAACTTGATTTGTCACCCTCAACACGACGTCCTCCGTTGTTGGACAACGCACCACCTTCGGCGGAGCAGAATGAGCCAGCTCCTGGGTAAACTCCTTCCACTTGGGGAGATCTCCCCGATAAAATGGTGTCGACCATAAATACGGGCACAGAGGCTGTCTGGGATGCCCTGTTTCTATATCGTACATGGCTATGCCCTTCCCAAGCTCCAGCCTCCTCCTTTTTCTCGACAACGGCTCGTCCCCTTTAGAGGATTCGTCCAAAGGGTGTGAGGCTAGTACTGAAGAAGCCTCCTCTCTCATGACCACAAATTGAGATGGACCTTCTAATTGAATAGGTTGAGGGTGATCCTCTTGAACAGACTCACTCAAAACAAACAGCGTGTCTGCAGTGGCAGCAACTTGTCGAAATGCAGGGACTGGCGCCCTTTGCCTGGAAGCTCCTAGACTCGTCATCATAAAAGGTCATATCATTAAATAAGGTCACACGGCCAACGAAGTAGTAAGGAAGACAGTTACCAGAGGGGACTTTAGGGCCGTAACGCTTCATGAAGGCGGGCCAATCTCCAATCTCTGCTGCATGAGGCAATAGACGGGCCACCCAATCCTTGATATCCACAATAGGGTGAGGCGGACGTCCCATAGTTTCAAATGGGAAGCGAACAAACTTTATAATGAATATAGAGGAAAGGAGACTAAAACAAGTGGAGACACTTACGGACCTCACTCCATTGCTCAGGAAACATGTCGGCGTCAGAAATGACATGCTCGATTTTAACAAAGAAATATGTCACGACCCCAAATACCGGTCGTGATAACACATATCACATTACTAGGCAAGTCGACTGAACAATTAACCACAACCCTTTTTCTTAAACATTTAGACATTTTTACACAGGTTTAAATACCATACTTATCACAATAAATGTTTAAAAACAACAGATAAATATGCGGAAGTCAATAAAATATGAACTACACAGCCCCACAAATATGGTGTCACGAGTCTAGAGCTTCTAATACAAGTTTGAACATCTACCACATCAATAGTCTAGGAAATGCGGAAAAGATAACAAGATAGAAGGGAGAAACCGGGTTGCGGACGCCATGCAGCTACCTGGAAATTCTCCGTCAAAAAACTGGATCAGCTAAACAGCGCTCACTCAGCCACTCGGGCACCTGGATCTGCACACAAGGTGCAGGGAGTAACGTAAGTACGCTAACTCAGTAAGTAAGTAAAGTAAATAAGTATTGAAAGCAGTGACGAGTAGTTCAAAAGCATATAACAGGATAATATATCAACTTAACACTTTAACGTTAGTTTCGTCAAAGAATCAGCTCTTCCAGTTTAAAATATTTGCAATATAGATACTTAACAACATGGTCAACAGAGGATTATTTGAAAATAGAGTGAAATCAGTGAAAACGTCATAAATGGGCAAGAAATCACTTGGAATACGGCCTCTCGGGCAGCCTCTCAGTCACTCGTGGCTCAACCCTCGTCATTCAGTCTCACGAAATCTCATATGATAGAAATCATAATAACTGCTATGGCGAGCAGCGCTATCCATATATATTTATAGTCGACTACGCTCACTGGGGGTGTACAGACTTCGGAGGGGCTACTACAGCCCAAGTGTCATATTGCTACGGCGCGTAGCCCGATCCAATATATATATATATATATATCACTGTGACGTGCAGACCGATCCATATAAGTATCGTTGCGGCATGCAGCCCGATCCATAAAAGTATCGTTGCGGCGTGCAGCCCGATCCATAACTCACATGTATATAAATATCCTCGCACTTAGGTCCTCGACCTCTCTCAGTCATTAACCTCACAATCCCCTCGGGTACAATGGTGGAAATTAGGGAACTCAGACCAAATAGTTCTCTCATTTAAAGGTGACAAGAATAAACCGGTTTTAGACATTTAACAAGTAAAACATGACTGAGGATACGCTTTTAGCAAGTAAAGTGAGAAAAACAGTCAAAATGCCCCTAAGGGTTTCTACAGGTTGGCACAAGGCCCCAAACATGGCATACAGCCCATAATACAGTATAATATCCAAAATAAGGAATAGTATAATATTTCCAAACCAAATATGAGGCTTAATAGTAGCTACGGGACGGACCAAGTCATAATCCCTACCAATGCTCGCCCACACGCTCGTCACCTAACATGTGTGTCACAGTGATTATCAAAACAAGTCAAATACCGGGGTTCTGTACCCTTAATTCCAGATTTACAATGGTTATTTAACTCAAATCGGTGAAAATACTAATCCGCGACACCTTTGCCCCTCAAATCGGCCTCCGCTCACGTCGAATCTATCCAAAATCACAATGAGGACGTCAAAGTATGCTAAGGGAATGAAGCCCAAGCGAAAACAATCAAAATAATACCAAAATTCCGAAATTATCAAAACCCGACCCCGGGCCTACTTCTCGAAACTCAGAAATTTTTACACCAATAGGTTCCTTATCTTCCCATGAGTTCATACATACCAAAAATATAAAAATCCATCCACAAATGACCCTTCAAATCCCAAATCAAAAGTCCAGTTTCTCAAGCCCTAGTTCTTCAATATTTGGCTTAATTTTCATGATTTTCTAGGTGGAATGCACATGATAATCGAGTTCTTAGTCCAAGAATTTTACCTCAAAGTAGTTCCCCTTGAATCCCTCTAAAATCTCCTTCAAAAAGCTCCCAAAATGATCAACTATGGAGGAAATAAGCCTAGAAATCACGGACAAGGCAAGCTTAAAAACATTCTGCCCAGGTCAAATTTCCTTCTTCGCGAACGCGGTCAAAGCCTCATGTTCGCGAAGCACTAAAATAACGTTGACCAAAAATCCTCTTACGCGAACATGACATAACTCATGCGAGCGCGATGCTTCACCAGATGAACCTTCACGAACACATTCCAACATCGTGAACGTGATGGGTTAAATCCTACTGAAGCTCAACCTCTCCATTTCTCCTATGCGAACGCGACTACACACCCGCGAACGCGATGCACAACCTCGCAGCCCTTCACGAACTCATCTCATGCATCGCGAATGCAAAGTTTAAACTCCCACCTTCCTCAGCTTACTCATCGCGAACGCGAGGTCCCTATCGCAAATGCGAAGACCAAAATGTCTGTAACTGCTGGAACTCAAAATCTGCAGCTTTCAAAACATCAAAATGGTTCGATTGACCACTCGAAACTCACCCGAGGCCCCGGGACCTGAACCAAAGGCACAAACATATCCTAAAACCTTATTCAAACTTGTTCCAATCCTCAAAACACCTCAAACAACATCAAATCAACCAAAACACATTGAATTCAAGATTAAACTTCTAAAAATCTTCCGAATTACGCTTTTGATCAAAAACCCAACCAAATCACGTCCGAATGACCTGAAATTTTGCACACACATCCCAAATCACTTAATGAAGCTATTGCAACTCTCGAAATTCCATTCCAGCCCCTATATCAAAATCTCGCCTATCAACCAGAAATCGCCAAAATATCAACTTCGCCAATTCAAGCCTAAAACTACTCCAAACCTCCAAAACCTACTCCGATCGCAATCATAAGTCATAAATCATCTCCCGAAGCTAACCGAACCATCGGAACTCACATCCAAGCCCTCTAACACATAAATCAATATCCGGTTGACTTTTCCAACTTAAGTTTCCTTAAAAGAGACTAAGTGAATCAAGTCTTACCACATCCTTTTCGAACTCGATCCGACCAACTTGATATCACAAAAACACGAATAAATAGAGCATAAAAAAGTAAAAATAGGGACAACAGAGTGATCACTCATAAGACGATTGGTCGGGTCGTCACATCCTCCCCAACTTAAACAAACTTTCGTACTCGAACGAGTCAAGAAACATACCTGAAGCCTCAAACATGTGAGGATATATTCCCCACATCTCCCGCTCGGTATCCCAGGTAGCCTCCTCCACTGGCCGACCTCTCCACTGCACTTTCACCGAAGCTATATCTTTTGATCTCAACTTCCGAAACTGACGCTCCAAAATAGTTGTTGGCTCCACATCATAAGTCAAATCACCCTCCAACTAAATCGTGCTGAAATCCAGAACATGAGATGAGTTTCCAATATACTTCCGGAGCATAGAAACATGGAACACCGGATGCACACTCGACAAGCTGGGTGGAAAAGAAAGCTCATAAGCCACTTCCCCAATCCTCTGAAGTACCTCAAAAAGCCCAATGAACCGCAGACTCAACTTCCCTTTCTTTTCGAATCTCATAACACCCTTCGTGGGTGAAACATTCAACAGAACCTTCTCACCAACCATGTAGGACACATCTCGAACCTTCCTGTCAGCATAACTCTTTTGCCACGACTGCATTGTACGAAACCTCTCTTGTATCACCTTCACATTATCTAAAGTATCCTGAACCAAATCTATACCCAATAGCCTAGCCTCACCGGGCTTGAACCAACCAACTGGAGATCTACACCTCCTCCCATACAAAGCCTCATATCGAGCCATTTGAATACTCAACTGGTAGTTGTTGTTATAATAAAACTCTGAAAGCGGTAGAAACTGATCCCATGACACTCCGAAATCAATAACACAAGCGTGTAGCATATCCTCCAATATCTGAATAGTGTGCTCGGACTGCCCGTCCATTTGAGGGTGAAAAGATGTACTCAACTCAACTTAAGTACCTAACTCTCGCTGAACAGACTTCCAAAACTGGGAAGTAAACTGAGTGCCCTGATCTGAAATGAAGGAAACTGGGACACAATGCAACCGAACAATCTCCCGAATATATAACTCTGCTAACCACTCTGAAGAATAAGTAGTACAGATAGGAATGAAGTGCGCGAACTTGGTCAGCCGATCCATAATTGTAAGCACGTGATTTTCGCCCTATATGAGAATTACTCCCAAAAATTCAAAATAAAATAATTTTGTTTGTTTGCAATTGTTGTGAATTTTGTGTTATTTTTCTTGTATTGTTTGCATTCGTCCGTACATATTTATTTGTTAAATTAATAAAAAATACAAAAATAAATATGTTACATTTGCATTTAGGATTTAATTTTATAATTAAGAATTAATTAAACAATATTTGGTTTTACAAGAATGAAAATCACAAAAAAATATGTACTTTGCATTTTTAGCATTTAATGCCCAATTGTGTGATTTTATTTTTTGGGGTAATTAATTGGTGGGATAATTGTTAGTAGGAGTTAATTAGTTGTTTTTGATAATTCAATTAGGTCTTGTAATTTAATTTAGGATCTTTAAGTTTTAATTTTGGAAAATTAACTTGGGAAGAAAATAAAAGAAAAGAGAGCAAAAAATAGCAAGGATTGGGCCAATTTAAATTAAACCAACCAGGCCCAAGCGAACTGGCCCAAAACAAATCCATCCTGGTCCGATCCCACCCGCGTCCAAATGACGTAGTTTTGCATAGTTGATCTGGATCATTGAATTAAATTAATCAACGGTCCAAAACCTTCCCCAATACCCGACCCTGACCCGACCTAAAACCAAACCCGCCCCATCTTAGACCAAACGACCCTGTTTCATTTAAGTGATTTAATCAGAGCCGTTGGATTTCATCATCCAACGGCCCAGATAAATTGACCTATATCTAATATACCAAAATCCCAAAAAAAACCTTACCCCCCTCATTTCAAACCCCACCATCTTCGTCTCTGATCTTCAGAGACCAGACCCTCCAAGCCAAACCCTAGCACTGCCCTCCACTCCCACCGCCTGAAACCCGGCGGCCCCTTCTCCGATGACCGTGAAAATAACACCCCTTAACCGCCTTGACCTCCCCATCCCAAATCCCTAATCAATTAGCTTCGAATCGTTGTAGAACGTCTCGAATCTTAGATCAAAGATAGGACTAAAAACCCTAGCCTACCCAATCAACCCCAAATTGACACCATACCACCATCCTACTACCCTCACCGTGAATCCTTGACCAGTTCCTTTCAAATCATCGTAGAGCTGCTCTGATTCTAGATCGAAGTATGAATTTAGGTGGGCCAGGTTCCACAAAATTTGAGTCAGAGACTGAATTTAGCAATGTGTTTTTCATTTAAAACACATGGTTAAAGTCTGTCTCGGCTTGAAAGCAGGAAGATTTTTAGAGATTTTAATCGAGTCTTGATTCGGGTAAATTTCTTTCTTCCAGTTTTTGATTATTTATTCTTGCAATTTTGTTTGATTATTATGTTCCTTTCTCTTCTATAATTCTTCGAATTTGCACGAATTTTTTGTTTGAACTATGGTCAGTAGTCTAGGTTCCAATTTGGCCAGTTTGCGACTTGAATTTGTCAAGAACTGGTTTAATTTGTGTCCGGTTAGTTTGGTTTAAAATCAGGTTACCAATTATTTTGTTATTATGATTCCTTAACGAGTGATGTTGGCCTGTACAATAGACCTAGTGCTTAGGAAAGGGTTTATGATTGTTTGAATCTAGTCTCGTGCTATTAATCAGGTTTTCATAACCTTTGTTTTGCCTCATTTCTGATTGCAGACTCATGATGGGAGTAGTTAGGTTTAGCCAAAACTCTTGTGAATTAAAACTTGTTCTGTGATGTTTGATTTCCTTTGTTTTCAACTCAGACTCTATGGTTATTTGCCTAGTTAGGGATTATTAGGAAGTTCTTAGGGTGGTAATTGAGTAATTGAAAGCTTGGGGGTAATTTGGGATGTCAAACTTGGAGAAATGGTCTAGTTTGAGTGGGATATCAGTAAAATATTGATGTACCATTAAACTAATGCTAGTTGTTTAATAATAGTGGGATGGGAACCAGTAATAGTATGGGTTGGTCTATTGGGAAGTAAGAAAAAGTACATGTTACCCATAACAATGGAATTAATTAATAGAAGGGACATGTAGTAATGGATTTTAGAGAATATCATGGGCAGAAATATTTTTTCCTAATAATCTAAGTGGTCTGAGTGCTTCTAAGAGCTAGAGGGGTCTGCTGTTGGGTATAAATAGAACAGACATGGACAGAGTTAGGGCCTTTTTTTATCAAAAAAAGACAGCATTAAAGGAGTTTAAGGATCAGTTCTTGAAAAGGCTTTAAAAACTGAGCTCTTTAATCAGTTTTAGGGAGGATTTTTGATAGTGTAGAAAGTTTTCCTCTATTGTTCCATTGAAAGATTGAAGTAAAATTTCTTATTTCCAACTACTTAGTTGTAGTTTCTAGTTCCATTCTGTTTACTGGAGTGTTTTGAGGTCCACTGGTTGGTTTCCTGTTGATTTTTGGGGTTCAATTAGTTGCTGGGGTTATTTGTTGTAGTTGTGTGGGTTTTAAAGCTGGGTTTTGAGTCGTACTGGATTCCAAGCTGTGTTAATTGCTTCATCTGTTGTTGCTGGTGTACTGTTGTTGTGTTGTTGTTATTACTGCTGCTGCTGATCTTTCTTCTTCTTCCATTGTAAACATTTCCAGGTACATATTTCTGAAACCATGTGTTGATGTAAGCTTGAATTTGAAGCTGAAGTTGAAAAAATGCACATTTGCTTGCCTCATAGTATCCGTGTTCAAGATGTAGCAGTAGAACAAATGATAGGCAGTTTGTATTCATTTTAGGCTCATTCCAATTGTATTTACCTTGTATGAATCGGAATGTACTTGAACTAATTTGGAACTATTAAATAGTATGTTGTTAGATTAATTAGATGTATTCCATGTTGGTTTAGCTGGTGATGATAGTATAATGCAGAATTTCAGTAGGCCTCCATATGTATTCCATTGATTGTTAAACTTGTTATGGTTTAGCAATAGTTCTCATATAGTTAATACGTGTGTAGTTCAGCGTTTATTTCTGTTTAATAGAAGTCAAAAATAGTTTGAGGTTACCAGTGTGTGATGGCCATGTCCAGTCTGATTTTAATACGTATTTCAGGCACCTTTTCGTATTGCGTTAGTTAATACCAACGGATTAGTTATTAATGTCAATTCTTTCGTTTCGTTGAATTCATTATTTCAACATAGGTTTTAATAGTGTAGATTAGTAATTAATATTAGCAACTCGTTTGAACGACCAGGCACCATCGACTCACCACTTAAACGAAGTAGCTGTTTGATAATCGGACATAAATAAAGTATTTAATTTGAATAAAGTGTACGATGTTGAACTCTAGTGCTATTTGGTAAACACAATTAGAAAAGTTGGGACAATCTTAGGTGTACGAATGTTTAAGCAATCGTTGGCTTGCACGGCCTTAGAGGTTCGATCCTCTGATCTCTTTGGCTTGACCTGTTTCGACTGATTTGGGCTACGCCCAAGCCCAATGTCTGTGGCTATTGGGACCTTTGTCCAAAAGCATACATATTATGTGGTTTGGCCCTTTTGGCAATTGGCCCATTAGTAGTCAAATGGCCTACTGTGAGTTTTAAGTTATGTAGCGGTTTCAAACTAAAAGGCGCTCCTTTTTGTTTGGATCCGGACTTGAACTTTAAGCTCGAATTTTATAATATTAACTAATTAGAACTTTTTAGAGACAAATAATATAGAAATTCATAGTCGCTTTAGGACATCCTTAAATAAAAATGACGAGACGAGCCTCGCCAAATAAAACGCACAAACTGCGGGGCCCTCAATAAATGATCAAAAATAAAACACTTAGATTTCGGGAGAGTTCGTTTAGCAAATTCCACGGTCCTCTCCAAAGATAATAACGCGCTAGTCACTTTAGGCGCGCTTTTAATAATTTACTTTCTTAAACTCGGGTGCACATTTATGTGACCCAAATCCAAATCTCAACGGAGTCGAAATGTGTCAATAACCACGGGTGCATTGATGTGACGTGGTTCGAAATGTATTTTCACAACGTTGCAATTCTCTTTATAGAAATAAATAAAAGCGATTAAAGTAAAAATTTGCACATATGTTCATAATTGTTAAAAATCAGATAATTTAAGCCAAATATAACCGTTGAGCGACCGTGCTAGAACCACGGAACTCGGGAATGCCTAACACCTTCTCCCGGGTTAACAGAATTCCTTATCCGAATTTCTGGTTCGCGGACTGTAATACAGAGTCAATTTTTTCCTCGATTCGGGATTCAAACCGGTGACTTGGGACACCATAAATCTCCCAAGTGGCGACTCTGAATCTCTTAATAAACGAATCCCGTTTCGATTGTCCTTTAATTGGAAAAACTCCCGTTACTACACCCTTCCGGGGGTGCAGTAGGTGAAAAAGGAGGTGTGACAATAATCACCCAAATAGCATCAAACTTCTTCAAAGTCCGTGGAAGCCCAACTACAAAGTCCATAGTGATCCGCTTCCACTTCCACTCTGGAATATCCATCCGTTGAAGCAAGCCACCCGGTCTCTGATGCTCATATTTCACCTGCTGACAATTGAGATACCAAGCTACAAATCCCACAATATCTTTCTTCATTCTCCTCCACCAATAGTGCTGCCTCAGATCCTGATACATCTTCGCGGCTCCTGGATAAATAGAATACCCCGAGTTATGAGCCTCCTCCAGAATCAACTCCTGAAGCCCATCGGCATTGGGCACACAAATTCAGCCCTAAATCCCCAATACCCCATCATCTCCAATAGTCACATCTCTGGCATCATCATGTTGAACTTTGTCCCTCAGGACAAGCAAGTGTGGATCATCATACTGGCGCTCTCTGATACGCTCATATAGGGAAGACCGAGAAACCACACAAGCCAACACCTGACTGGGCTCCAAAATATCCAACCTCACGAACCGATTAGCTAAAGCCTGAACATCAATCGCAAAAGGTCTCTCCCCAACTGGAATATATGCCAAACTCCCCATACTCACTGCCTTTTGGCTCAAAGCATCGGCCACCACATTGGCCTTCCCCGGATGGTACAATATAGTGATGTCATAATCCTTAAGCAACTCCAACCACCTCTGCTGCCTCAAATTAAGATTCTTTTGCTTGAACAAATGCTGAAGACTGCGATGATCAGTGAATACCTCACAAGATACGCCATACAAGTAATGCCTCCAAATCTTCAGCGCATGAACTGTGGCAGCCAACTCCAAATCATGAACGGGGTAGTTTTTCTCGTGGGGCTTCAACTGATGAGAAGCATAAGCAATAACTCTACCCTCTTGCATCATCACACAACAAATCCCTACTCTTGAAGCATCACAATACATGGTACATGAACCTAAAGTTGATGGAAAAATGAACACTGGAGATGTGGTCAAAGCTGTCTTGAGCTTCTGAAAACTCTCCTCACACTCGTTTGACCAAACAAATGAAGCACCCTTCTGAGTCAACTTGGTCAAGGGCGATGTGATAGATGATAATCCCTGAACAAATCGGCGATAATATCCTGCCAAACCAAGAAAACTACGAATCTCTATGGCTAAGGACGGTCTGGGCCAACCCTGAAACGCCTTTATCTTCTTTGGGAAAACCTAAATAACCTCACTGGACACCACGTGTCCCAAGAATGCCACTGAACTAAGTCAGAACTCACACTTGGAGAACTTTGCATAAAGCTTCTCCTCCCTCAATCTCTGCAACACAACCCTCAAATGTTTTGCGTGCTCCTCCTGACTACGCGAATATACAAGGATATCATCAATGAAAACTATGACAAATGAGTCAAGATAAGGCCGGAACACACTATTCATCAGATGCATTGGTCAGCCCAAAAGACATAACTAAGAACTTATAGTGACCATATCTGGTCCTAAAGGTTGTCTTAAGAATATTCGAGTCCCTGATCTTCAACTGGTGATAACCTAAATGGAAATCAATCTAGGAGAATACCCTCGCTCCCTGAAGCTGGTCGAATAAATCATCAATGTGAGGCAATGGATACTTGTTCTTAATTGTTACCTTGTTCAATTGCCTATAATCAATGCACATTCCCATAGTGCCATCCTTATTCTTCACAAACAGAACCGGCGCACCCCAAGGTGACACACTAGGCCAAATGAGCCCCTTATCTAGGAGTTCCTGAAGCTTCTCCTTTAACTCTTTCAGCTCCGCTAGTGTCATACGATACAGCGAAATAGAAATGGGTTGAGTGTTTGGCACCAAGTCAATACCAAAATCAATATCCTTGTCCAGTGGCATGCCTGGCAGATCTGCAGGAAATACATCAGGGAAATCCCTCACAACTGGGACAGAATCAATACAGGGAGTCTCAACTCCCACATCCCTCACAAAGGCAAGATATGAAAGACAACCCTTCCAAACCATATGCTGGGCCTTCAAAAAAGAAATCACTCTACTAGAAACGTAATCAGTCACACATCGCCATTCAATCCGTGGCACACCCGGTATATCCAATGTGACTGTCTTGGCATGGCAGTCCAGAATAGCGCAATACGGAGATAACCAATACATGCCCAGAATGACATCAAAATCCACCATACTCAATAATAAAAGATCAACTTGGGTCTCAGACCCCCAATAATCACCACACACGACTAACACACAAGGTCTACAATAATAGTATCGCCCACAGGTGTAGATGCATGAACGGGTAAAGCAAAAAACTCACGGGTCGTACCCAAATAGCGAGCAAAGTATGATGACACATAAGAATAGGTGGAAACGGGATCAAATAATACAAAGGCATCTCTGTGGCAGACTGAAATAATACATGTAATGACAGCATCGGAGGCAATAGCATCGGGTCTACCTGGAATAGTATAGAAACGAGCCTGACCGCCCCCTGATCAACCTCCCCCTCTGGGGCGACCCCTGGATGACTGATCACCACCCCTAGCTGGCTGCGCGGGTGGTATTGGAACAACTGGTGCTGAAGCTGATGATTGACCCCTCTGTTGGGATGAACTAGCAACACAGCAGGGACACTGCCTCCTCATATGCCCAAACTCCCTGCACTCATAGCAACTCGGTATAGAAGAGCCCTGAACAGATGGAGCACGGGATGAGCTCTGAGTTGGAAGGCACTAAGTAATAAATGGCCCTGGTGTGAACTGTGGGAACCATGACCCGATGACGCCCCTCAATAACCTGAGCAATCAGACTGACCATGTCGAAACTGTCGGCCTCTGCAGTGCTGAAACTAGCCCCTCGAAGGAGCACCACTGTAGCTACCAGATCTTCGAGTCCTTTTGGCCTCCCTCTCCTCTCACTCCTGGAAACGTACAGACTCAATCTCCCTGGAAATATCCACAACCTCCTCGAATTTAGCACAAGTCACCCAGTCCCTAGTCATGAGAATATGGAGCTGATAAGTAAGACCATCAACAAACCTCCTGATCCTCTCTCGATCTGTGGGGACCATCCAAATCGCATGACGGGCTAACTCAGAGAATCGCATCTCATAATGCATCATAGTCATCCCCCCCTGACGCAACTGCTCAAACTTCATATACAGCTCCTCTCGGCGCGACTGTGGCACATACTTCTCTAGAAAGAGAACAGAGAACTGCTACCACGTAAGGGGCGCTGCACCAGCAGTCCTATGCCTCTTATATGCCTTCCACCAAGTGAACGCAGCCCCAAAAAGCTAAAAGGCGGTAAATGCCACACCACTAGGCTCTAGAATCCCTGTTGTACGAAGCATCCTCTGGAACTTATCCAAGAAACCCTCGGCATCCTCGCCCTCTACACCGCTGAAGGTCGGAGGCTGGAGTCTACCAAACCTCTCAAGTCGACGATGCTCGTTGTCCGATATAACTGGTACTACAAACTCCTGAGCTGGTGCAACAGACTGGGCTGGAGGTGCCCCCGGTGTCTAGAGTCCCTGAACAACCTGCTCAGGTGTGCAAGCAACGGGGATCTGGATGCCTTCCTCGGTCTGAGAAGTAGTTGCGGCCGTAGTAGCTGAGACGGACTGAGCCAAACCAGTACACACTGATAATATCTTAGCTAGAGCCTCCTGAAGGCATGGAATCATAATAGGCACACCTGGTGCCTGAGCTGGTGCTGTTGTAGCGTCCGCAACTGGGACCTGGTATGAGATTGGAGCAGCTGGTGGATCTGTAGGTGCTGCTCTAGCCGCTCTGCCTCTGCCACAGCCTCGACCGCGACCTCGACCTCTGGTGGCCCAAGTGGGTGGTACTGGTGGTCGTCCACCATGTCCAGTAACGCGCGTCCTCACCATCTGTGAGAGAATAGAATAACAGAAGTTTAGTACTCGGATCAACAAATTCGCACGACAAGAATTCTAAGAATAAGAAGTTTCATAAAGGTTTTGCATTCTCTCGAGGATAAATACAGACGTCTACGTACCAATCCGCGAGACTCTACTAAACCGGCTCATGACTCGCGAGACTTATGGAACCCAGGCTCTAATACTAACTTGTCACGACCCCAAATACAGGTCGTGATGGCACATATCACATTACTAGGCAAGCCGACTGGACAATTAACCACAACCCTTTTTCTTAAACATTTATCCATTTTTACGCAGGTTTAAATACTATACTTATCACAATAAGTGTTTAAAAACAACAGATAAATATGTGGAAGTCAATAAAACGTGAACTACACAGCCCCACAAATCTGGTGTCACGAGTCTAGAGCCTCTAATACAAGTATGAACATCTACTACATCAATAGCCTAGGAAATGTGGAAAAGATAACAAGATAAAAGGGAGAAACAGGGCTGCGGACGCCATGCAGCTACCTGGAAATTCTCCGTCAACAAACTTGATCAACTAAATAGCCCTAACTCAGTCGCTCGGGCACCTGGATCTCCATATAAGGTGCAGGGAGTAACGTGAGTACGCCAACTCAGTAAGTAACTAAAGTAAATAAGTACTGAAAGCAGTGACGAGCAGTTCAAAAGCATATAACTGAAAATCACAGGATAATAGATCAACTTTACAATTTAATGTCAGTTTTATCAAAGAATCAACTCTTCCAGTTTAAAACATTTGAAATTAGATACTTAACAACATGGTCAAAAGAGGCTTATTTGAAAACAGAGTGAAATCAGTGAAACATCATAAATGGGCCCATCGGGTAAGGAATCACTTAGAATACGGCCTTTTGGCAGCCTCTCAGTCACTCGTGACCTAACCCTCGTCATTCAGTCTCACGACATCTCATAATAATAGAAATAATAATAAACACTGCGGCGTGCAGTCCGATCCATATATATTTATAGTCGACTACACTCACTATGGGTGTACAAACTCCGAAGGGGCTCCTACAGCCCAAGGAACATATCGTTGCGGCGTGCAGCCCGATCAATAACTCACATGTATATAAATATCCTCACACTTAGGTCCTCAACCTCTCTCAGTCATTAACCTCATAATCCCCTCGGGTACAACAGTGGAAATTAGGGAACTCAGTTCAAATAGTTCTCTCTTTTAAAGGTGACAAGAATAAACCGGTTTTAGACATTTAACAAGTAAAACATAACTGAGGATACGCTTTTAGCAAGTAAAGTGAGGAAAACAGTCAAAATGCTCATAAGGGTTTCTACAGGTTGGCACAAGGCCCCAAACATGGCATACAGCCCATAATACAGTATAATATCCAAAATAAGGAATAATATAATATTTCCAAACCAAATATGCAGCTTAATAGTCGCTACGGGATGGACCAAGTCATAACCCTACTGGTGCACGCCCACACGATCGTCACCTAGCATGTGTGTCACCGTGTTTATCAAAACAAGTCAAATACCGGGGTTTTGTACCCTCATTTCCATATTTACAATGGTTATTTACCTCAAACCAGTGAAAATACTACTCTGCAGCACCTTTGTCCCTCAAATCGGCCTCCACTCGCGTCGACTCTATCCAAAATCACAACGAGGACGTCAAAGTATGCCAAGGGAATGAAGCCCAAGCGAAAACAATCAAAATAATACCAAAATTCTGAAATTATCAAAACCCGATCCCGGGCCCACTTCTCGAAACTCAGAAATTTTTGCACCAATAGGTTCCTTATCTTCCCACGAGTTCATACATACCAAAAACATAAAAATCTGTCCACAAATGACCCTTCAAATCCCAAATCAAGAGTCCAATTTCTCAAGCCCTAGTTATTCAATTTTTGGCTTAGTTTTCATGCTTTTCTAGGTGGAATTCACATAATAATCGAGTTCTTAGTCCAAGAATCATACCTCAAAGTAGTTCCCCTTGAATCCCTCTTAAATCTCCTTCAAAAAGCTCCAAAAATGATCAACTATGGAGGAAATAATCCTAGAAATTGCGGACAAGACAAGCTTAAAAACATTTTTCCTATGTCAAATTTCCTTCTTCGCGAACGCGGTCAAAGCCTCGCGTTCGCAAAGCACTAAAATAATGTTGACCAAAAATCCTCTTAGGCGAACGCGACACAACTCATGTGAATGCGATGCCTCACCAGATGACCCTTCACGAACGCAGTCCAACATCGCAAACGAGATGGGTTAAATCCTACTGAAGCTCAATCTCTCCATTTCTCCTATGCGAACGCGACTATACACCTGTGAACGCGATGCACAACCTCGCAGGCCTTCGCGAACGTGTCCCATGCATTGCGAACGCGAAGGCTAAACTCCTACCTTCCTCAGCTTACTCATCGCGAACGCGAGGTCCCTCTCGCACACGCGAAGACTAAAATGTCTGCAACTGCTGGAACTCAAAATCTGCAGCTTTCAAAATTTCAAAATGGTCCGATTGACCACCCGAAACTCACCCGAGGTCCCCGGGACCTAAACCAAATGCACCAACATATCCTAAAACCTTATTCAAAATTGTTCCAATCCTCAAAACACCTCAAACAACATCAAATCAACCAAAACACATTGAGTTCAAGCCTAAGTTTCTAAAAATCTTCCAAATTCCACTTTTGATCAAAAACCCGACCAAATCACGTCCGAATGACCTGAAATTTTGAACACACATCCCAAATCACATAACGAAGCTATTACAACTCTCGAAATTCCATTCCGAACCCTATATCAAAATCTCTCCTATCAACCGGAAATCGCCAAAATATCAACTTCGCCAATTCAAGCCTAAAACTAATCCAAACCTCCAAAACCCACTCCGATCGCACTCCTAAGTCATAAATCACCTCCCGAAGCTAACTGAATCATCGGAACTCACATCCGAGCCCTCTAACGCGTAAGTCAACATCTGATTACCTTTTCTAACTTAAGCTTCCTTAAAAGAGACTAAGTGTCTCAAGCCTTACAAATCCTTTCCAAACTCGATCTGACCAACTCGATACAAAAAAATACGGATAAACAAAGCATAAAGAAGAAGAAATGGGAAAAACGGAGCGGTCACTTATGAGAAGACGGGCCGGGTCGTCACTAAATATTTGTGCCAAAACTTACGACTTGCCTGGTCATCAGTCCCGACCACCAGCCCCTTCGTACCACGGAGCCTCAAGTGCACCATGGTACCTCCGTGAATTCGGGCGTGAACAAGTGCAAAAGATGGTGGATGGAAACGTTACACTCTGCCAATTATGCATACTTGGTCAGCAGCAGAAGTACCTTGAGCATAAACGGCGAAAGTTGCGCTCGACAAACTTGGTAAAATCTACAGAACACTTCCGCTAAAGGGAAAGAGGAAAAGTATAACCAATCATGAAAGGGTACTCATAGAAAGCACAGTACCCGAGTCTATGGACATCTACGTAGTCTTTCCCCATCAGAACCATCTCTACTTGAGCAGGAATGTCGTAATTCACATGAAGAGAATCGATATGAATGTGCTAAATCTCAGAGAATACGGGGGCTGGAGTAGGGCGGGGATCTTTAAGGAAGTCATTTCGAGACAAGGGATGCCTCGGTAGCAGCTCCTCCACCGTAGGAAGGTTGTCACCCTCCTCTACCACAGTATCTTCACCGCCAAAAGGAGGCGCCGTGGACAATGGGGTGGCCTCGGTAACCTCTTCACGAGAACGACGAGACTTTGGCATAATATCGTTCAAAGGGATATCAACACAGAAAGGAGGAAGGAAAAAGTTTCGAATGAAGAACGTAAGAAGAAGCATGAAGGTGTGAAAGAAAACTCGGAAGAATGAAGGAGGATATCAAGAGAGGAATGGCCAAAAACTTTTGAAAAAACAAACCCTTCATCTATTTATAAGGTTGGGTGGCGCCAGAATCGAAGCGAACAGTCACAAAGCAGCGCTAGAACCAAAGCGTCAGGCCATCAACTCCTGCCTCGAAAACATGCATGATGATGACGCACATAAAGATGACATCATTTCCCTGTAAAGTATATTACCGATATCTTGTTCAGTATGCTGACCTCTCTCCATTGGCCATTTCGTAACGTCGCAACAACTCAAATTTCTCCATAAGAACGCACGGTGTCTACTCATCCCCGACGCGACCCTGACAAGCAAAGGGACTAACTGTATGGGTCCAAATTTGACCGACCACGACCGACGACGAGTACGACGATTGACGAGGACTCCTTAAAGTGACGCCCTAAAGAGGACGACCCTGAAATAGGCCAGAGATTGGACGACCCTTGTAGTAGTGTATA
Source organism: Nicotiana glauca (assembly GCA_026770625.1). NCBI lineage: Eukaryota > Viridiplantae > Streptophyta > Magnoliopsida > Solanales > Solanaceae > Nicotiana > Nicotiana glauca. The sequence continues at coordinate 99,153 of MU772608.1, read as the reverse complement.
GCCATTAGGGGACATCAGGAATAGTCCTTCAAATATTCCTTGCATTTTGTTTTGTGCAGTTTAGAAGAGTTTCTCTACGAGTATAAATAGAGGATAATAACTTTGTAAGAGGGGGGATTTTTTGGGAAACATTATTATTGGCGAATAGAAATAAATCTTGTAATCTACCTTCTCTTTTTCTATCAATCTTTCTAGAGATTATTACCCTCAACTAAGATTTACCCCTTCATTTATTCAAAAAGGTTTTAGTATCTTTTGAGTCAAACATACTACAAATTTATTTTTTATTAATTTTTAGGCGAAAAGGATGTATGTATAACAGTAAGAGTTTAATAAGTGTCAACTGTAAAAGGTAAGACTTCATCTTCAGATAAGAAAATAATTAATTAATCTTGTCTTTGATCATCTACTCCTTTCTTTATGGGCTCATTTAGTGCAGTGAGCAGATATATAGCCAGATACTATGTATAGTTCGATTCAATTCTTTCCATGCATTGGGATCGGACACAGTAGATATTTTATAGTGAACTAATTATACTCACGTTATTCCCATTTAATTATCATGCATACTAAAATAATTTTTCTCAAATACTTATCCATTTTATCAATTAACTGTCTTTTGTCCAAATTTACTCTTAACATTAATTATTTTAGAATAAAGAAGCATGTAAACAGACAAAGATCAAGAATTAGTAAAGGATAGATTAGTCAAATTACTTTAATTTTCTTATTAATATTTTCTTAATGAGTATGTAAAACCTTATCCGGACAACTAAATAAAAACAAAGGGAATATCTTACTCAATCATCCAGCCCTTTAGCTATTGTTCTTGAGAAATGACCCGATTTGGCCTATTCCTCTAAGGAAGTTTATACGGGAACCCTATCTACCAAATAATTCATTATAAACATTTCCATTAAGTTTTAAGAATTTCACTAAAGTGAAATACTTTAACACTCTTGCAGGGCGAACACTTAGAGCGTGGAGAACGTGGCATGGAGCTGAATAATGGATAAACCAAAGATAATGATAGATCTGGCTTTGATATCATAAAGAGACAACGAATCTTCAACCTTTATTAACATCGAAAGTTAACTCATGAACAAAGAAATTATTCCAGCAATTTCCTCAACCAATGTGAGTCGCTCTAATGTCGGTCATTTTCTTATGAGCGGGGGCGAATTTAAGTCATTTTTACGATGCACGTGAACCCATGATCTTTTTGCCAACTAGGTAATTTATGTATACATATTGCAAAGATAATATTATATGTTGGCTCTTATGCTCCAAAAAGGTTTAATTGTGCTCTTGGTTGAATGTTAAGTTATTTATTCAAAAACGTGGAACGGTTCTCATTTGATACTTCCTTTTTCCCACTTTTTTGGTAGTTTTGTTGATGGATCTTGTCATCTCGAACAGGTCCGGATTCGAGGTTCTAACACAAAAGCCCACTAGCCAAGTTGAACTGCTTGCTTTTGATGTCCCACGATTCTGCTCGCTTAGAAGCAAAGGAGAAGGACAGGGGTCGCTAGGTCAGAAAAGCGATAACTAAAAAATCTCCCCAATGAAATTCACGTTCTAAAAATCCTAAATCCGTTGCTGCTCATGTGTGGTTTTAGAAAAGCTAATAATCTGAACAAAGTGCATTCCAAGCGCTAGGACGTTTAGATAGAGTATTAATGTAATTTGTTCTATTTTCTATTAAATACACTATACACGATATCACACATATATGAATTATAAAAACTATGGGCAAATGAGAATATTAATAAGTGAATATGTATGGACTCATCACATGAAGCCAACTGTTCTGTCTAAAAAAGTCAATAACAGCTAACAACCAATCAATAAGTCAATTAATTGCCAATGATTGCGCAAAGATAACTGCCATGAGCCAACCAATATCTCTGATGAGCTAACATCCAACAAAAACATTGAATATTATAAAAAATAGAAGAATAAGACAACTTGAAAATAATTCCTTTTTTGTTTTTTTCTCAAAGTGCTTAATAAAACTTCTCAGATAATGAGAGAATAGAAGAAGAGAAACATCAAGAGGGTTTGCAAAGCAATCTCTCTTCTTTGGATCTCTCAAAATCATATCAAATTTTTATATTTAATTAGTACAATCTGACCCCTCAAAAAGAAAGAAAAATAGTTTAGAAAGTACCCTTTTCTTCTAAATTCAGCATTGCCTTCATTATAATTTTCCATATATTTCATTCCTCATCTATCTTTCTTGAAGAATTTTCTCTACATTTTCTTGATATCTTAATCATGAGTAGATTTCGTGTAAATTCGTCACCTGATTTAGTTGCTAATTTACCATCAGAACAATTCTATGATGATTCAGCTTTAGAAGGTAATGATTGTTCCTTTTTTTTTCCTTGCTCATGTTTGGTTTCTTGTGTTGTTCTTGACCTTTTTAAAAAGTATTAATGGGTGTATCATAAGATTCAATGAACCCTCAACGGTGAAGTTATCTCCGTATGACCTACAGGTCACAGGTCCGTGCCGTAAAAACAACTACTAATACCCGCATTAGAGTGCGTTGTCTACAGCACATCCTTTTGGGTGCAGCTCTTTCTCGGACCCCCTTTTGCCATAAGATTTAATGAAGAAATAGAGGAAGTAAAATTTTTGTATAAACAATGTTAGAACTTTTATCTTGAATTTTATGGTGTTTAACTCTGTTTTTTCTTGACTTGCATGATAAATCAGACTTGATGGCCTAATCCTAATCACATGAATATAGAAGAAAGAATTTACAAATGCAACAATTTCTTTTTACTTTTTACAAGTTTTTAGTACTCGACTATTGCAGCATTGTATTTATTGATAATTGTTTTATGAGATAGTCGTGTTTTTTATTTAATTTTTTCGGATTTTCTGTATTTTCAGGGGTTGCAGCCAACATTAAGTTATTGCTAAAGTTGACTCAAGAGCACAAAAATGCTTGTAACAAAGAGAAGAACGATGGCCGGAGAATGTTGAGGGTGGCAACCATGATGGCTATTCTTGATAATGTTAGGACGAGAATTCAAAAATGTCAATCATTTGGTAACAAGTCATCATCAGAAGCTGAATCAAGTCGATGTAATTCAGAGCTTAAGGTTACTAGTCATGTTCCAATAGACAAGAAGCACCACGAGCCGATGATTGATGAGAAAGAAAAACTACGGAAGCAGCTAAACGCAAGTTTGGTAGCACGAAAGAGCCTCGAGGCCATGTGTTCAAGCTTAGGGAAAGAAAAAGAGATTATGGCATCAGAGTTGTCGAAAAAGGTCCACGAGTTGAATGAAATGGAGGACCTCATCAATGATCTAAAAGAACAAAATGAGAGTTTAGTGGAAAGGTTACACGGATGTGCCACCGAGCAAAAAGAAAGGAGGTATAGCAGTGGTGGAGAAACACAAGGAAACATTGCCCTCCAAGAGAGAAATAAGGCACTTTCAGAGCAACTACTAAAGTCATTGGATGGTTATAGATCCATTAAGAGGAAATGGAAGGATGCACAAGCAGAAAACATGGCGATGCATGCAACCATGGAGGAAATGACAGCAAAAGTTGGAGCTGGACTTGCCCGAATCCACAGCTTTAAAGAACGAATTGCCTCAGAAAGTGTGCCCTCGGCTGATATTCAAGAGGAAATTGTTGAATTAGAGCATATGTTTGAATGCTTTGAAATGCAAGTTGCAAAACATGGTCAAAAGGAAGGGGAATGTGTCAAACCAAAAGCAGAGATTAGTGCTTGCAAGCCTATAGTTCTTGCATAGAAGATATGCTAACTTAGAAACAAGACGAACACAAAGGAGAAAAGATGGACTTCAACTTAGTCAGGTGATCTTTAACATGGTCCACAATCAAATGTACTGAAATGGGGAAAAGACAGCACATTCTTCTCTGCTATGGAGTTAACATAATGAGTCAAGTATATGGTATGTAATAGGAAAATAACTATGTGATGTTGCCTTTTTTCATGTGTAATTTACAGGTAACCTATTCTGTCTCAGTTTTATATTAGTGCTAATGACATCAATAATCCGACCTCATTGTCATAACTTGCATTATAACTCATCTTACAAGACCTTGAAGTGCTGTTATGGAATTATAATGAAGAGAGGAGTCTACTTTTTAAAGGAGTAGGGGGTCAGGGAAACAGCATGATAGATTCTGCAATTTTAAGTTCCTCTTATCCGCAGACTTGAACACACTTTTCAAACTATAGAATGTGCAAAGTAAAATGAAATTTAATTTAATTTTTTAACTTATTCATCAAGATTTTTAGGGTACAAGTAACTGAATGATGAGATAAACTTTACAGACTGATGCTTTATAAAACTAGAGATAAAAAGGCTAAGTCTTGCCTGAGGTGCTGAATGATGTGAAAAAGTTAGCTAGAAATTTTAGTACTATTCCAGCTCCAGCAACTTGGAGCCAGCAATGCAGTTCAGAATCCAAGTGCTGCTGGCCGCTACAGCTCCGGTGGAACTAGCCAAAGCTTCTGCATCAGATCGCTTTTTTTCTATTACTTCAGACTTATCAAGTTGCTCATGACTATAAATTACAAAAGGTGGAAGGCATCCAGGTGAAAGACTTTCCTGATTCACTGCTACAGGCTTCCTGTTGAGGACAATTCCTCCAGCAGATATAACAAGGTCATGTAGATAGCTCTTGTAGGAAGGTGAAAAGCCACCCATAAAAAAGAACTTGTATCCATTGAAAAGCTTCGGTTGCTGCAAAACAGGAATTTTGGCATTTAAAGAAAATACATAAGAGGACTTTAATGCAAATGATGAAATGTCCATCCTAAAGATTATCTTGGTTAAAGCAGGAGATTTGTAAGTAGCAGAAGATGAAAATGCAGTGAGACCTATAAGCAACCAGTAGAACAGAGGGAAGTGAAGTTGAGACTTAAGTTCACCCTTCTTGAATCTAAACTGACATACTTGCTGTCCAGAAATTGAGGGGGGTAAAGAATTAAACTGACATTCTTAACTCTACAAACATTCTAGTTGAAGTTCCATTCTCTTTCTGGAACGGGAATGCATAGAACCTAAAAGAGTGATTTATCCACGTAAGGAATTAAACATTGCTCTTAACTGCCATTACACCCAGGAACTGAGATGCCCTTGATTAGTTTGTTATTAATGATAAATCCAGAGGAAGGTGTACCTTGTTTAAAATCCTCGATCTTCCAAGCTTAGGGCCATCCACGATGCCATGAGCATCCATTTTAATCTCATATTGCTGCTCATCGACAAATTCTGTGGCTTCCAAGCAAGCAATAATCCCTGCAAGCATAAAAACCAAACATCAAGATGGACCAAACAGAAGCTAAACTCTGGTTGTAGAAAAAACACATTTGTAACTCAACATATTCATTTGCAGTTACAGAAACAAAAAAGGTTACTAACAGTCAATGCTCAATATCCATTTCCCAGCCAAGACACCCATCAAGTATTTGAGAGTTCTTCGACATGTCCCTTTCTCATCTGTAGAAGCAATAACATGGGTGACACTTAGGTCCCAGTTCTTGACTACGGTCACTCCAGACAACCTCTTTAATGAAGAAACAAGCTCCTGCAAGGAGAAAATTTAAGTTATCCAGTTAATGAACCTCATTTATCTCGAATAAATATCATGTGCAAATATTATTCTCTTTACTCACTTTTTCATCAGCAGTTAGAGCTGAACAACAGAGCACCAAGCTCTTATTCTTCTTCTGAGACTTCCACTGCGAAGTAGCAGTATTATCAGGTATTGCTGAGACTTTAGGCTGGTGGATATTAGAACTTCTGCAGATTAAAGACAATGAGAAGGGGAATTGGAACTTTGAGCCAAAATCTAAATTTTTTAGCTAACAATTCTAAGAATCTATTGATCCAACCTTTTGATACTTTCTTTAATCCGGGACTGTTTTCCACGGACCTCGCATGGCAGCTTAGAGGTTGCATGCAAAGGGCATAACATAACAAAGTTATCCTGAAACAAGGAAAATAGAGTAAGTGATGCTGTTTTTTTAATGAAATATAGGTTTGAGGGAACGAATTTAAGACATACATAATCCCATCTACACTCCGGTGTCAACTTGGCACAAGGAACATGAAAGCTTTTGCGACAACTCGTCTCATAACACCCAAGAGCTGCCCCTTTTACTCCACAGAAAAAACAAGTAATCCTCCGACTCCTCTTCAGCTCAGCTTCAAGGTTGACCGCATCATCTTCTTCAAAATATACATTTGGGGCCCTGTAGATGTGCATTTTCGTTTTTTACACTATAACGATTTAACTTGAAACAGATTCAACGAGTCTAGAATGATTTAATGCACAAATGAAGAAAAGTTTAGATGATGACAAAATTGCTATACATTGAACACAAATAGATGTAGATAAGAAATATACACTTTTGTTTTATCTTAAATAAGAAAAATACACTTTCTTAAACTTGACATTTGTGACACTGATGACGAAATTATCTAGAAAACCAAGAATTTTCTGATACATTAGAGATTATTTATGACTTACTATACCACTTTTATATGAAGGATATATAAAGAGAGGACTATTACCATTCTGCACAATGCTTATGCACATGTATAACACCAGATACTCCATTGACATCTTCTTTAACAGGCTTTCCATTAAGGTAGCTTATCATGACTCCTGAAATCTGAAATTTGGTTATGAAAAATGGAAGTATATAATCAATATACAAAGTCAAGAGGCAAACAGCTCCAAGAATAAATAGGAGGAACCAGAAAAGAAAAACACAATCAATGACTTATACCTCAGATTCCTCTGCTGAACGGCAGAAGGCACACTGGATCTTGTTGCGGCTTGCCTCACACTTCCGCAAAACCAATCCATTCACGTCCGAAACAGATTTCTTTGTTTCCAATGATTTATGCACTCTCTTCTGAATCTTTTCAAGTGTAATATTTTCCTTGTCAGCAAGCTGCTCGTCTTCAGAAAACTTCACCTTTTTCTTACCATGAAGCTTGCCATCACACTCAAGCGCACATTTCTTGATTTGTGTACCAGAAGGAGTAGCTTCCCCATCATTATCCATGGGCAGCAATCTATTTGCTGCCAAATGCAAAGCTTCGTCTTGGGTTTGTGTAATGTTATCTTTAGCAGTTCTCTGTCTGCGCTTTGGTCTAAAACGAATTTTATTTTGTTCACCAATAGACCTCTGGTCCTGTTTATGACATGCCTTCAAGTCAAGTGTCTCAATGCTTCCTTCACTGTGTTTTTCCTGATCCCCAAGAGTAGACATATCAAAGGACTTGGACTGACTGCTCTTGCGAAGTTTTTTAGCACTACATGATGTGGAACTGTCTTCTATTGCTGACCCTGTGACATTTGTAGCGGAACTACCCTTTTTCTTGTTTTTCAAAACTTTGTTCTTTGAGTTAAGTGCATAGGCATCTTCCTGATTGTTCTTCATAGTTTGTTCAGCTGCTTTTTGTAAGTTATTATGAAATTCTGATACTTCACGAATTATTTTCTTGCCTTGTTTCTTCTTATTGCATCTAAGTGCCTTACTCTTGCTAGACTTGCAAACGACACCTTTGGTACCAGTGATTTCATTTTCAAGAGGAAATAAAGAGTGTGACTTCAGTTGTTCTTTATCAGTACCCTCTACATTTACCACAGTTGTTCTGTCCTGAGTTGCCGATTCCACACTATGCCTTTTTAGTGAGGGCGCTCGATTCTTCTCTTGAGCTGCAGCACACTCAGTATCTTTAATCTAAACCAGCAAAAGAGAAATAAATGAGAAACTAAACAAGTTTAGAGAATGAGAAAGAGGAAAACAGTTCTGACTCCCTTGGCAATAATGTACTGCAAAGAAATACCTTTGCCTTGTAGGGACTCGAACAAAGTTCAGGAGAGCAAGCTCTTTGTGTCCAATCAAACATCTCACTGTCAAAAAGATCTGCTCCATTTGCTGCATTATGAGTTCCACTCTGTATAGCAAGAAAGTGGGAAAAACAATGGAACTTCTTCAATAAAATACACAGAAAGTGTGAACAAGAACAAGATCATCATTAAGCTCAACTCTGGATCACAAAACACAAAAGCTAAGTTCAAGGGTAAGAAAGGAGGATATCCAAAAACTCGAGGTTTCTATATACAATTTTATGTACTGTAAGGAAGCTGAAAAAAGAAATACCAAATGATTAAAAAAAAAGTAGACTAGGAAGCATTCCTCTCTCTAAAGATCAAATAAGCAATACTAGAGAAGGAATCAGTAAATCAGAGTGTAATGTTAAAGCTTATCTGGCATACAGATCAGACCGAACAATCCAATCTTATCAATTTTCTATTTAGGAGTACACTTTATTCTGGAGCTGAAGCAGTTGTTTCTTAGTATAAATTGGATATCATGTTACTTACTTCCGGAGACATTTCACAGTGGACCTCATCATCCATGTCCTTTATATCACTGAAGCATGGAATAACTGGAGGTGTATCCATGATAATGTCTCCGTCTGTTTGCTGACTTGACCTTTCTACAACCTCTTCTCTCAGCCAGAAGAATGGAGATAGTACTGGTTCTCCTTTTTCATTTAGCATAGACCTGTCTTTCTCAATCACCAAAGGTTTCTGAGCTTCATTGGTGATGGATTTACCATTTCCACCAGCCAACTTTGCGGGTGGCAGAGTCTCTAGAGGTGGATACTGTGGCACCTGCACTCTCTTTTTTGTTGGAAAAGAAGGTCTAATAAGATTTGATCCAGTATTTTTTTTGTTGCACTTTGAAGATCTTTTTGATCCTTTCCCTCTTTTTCTTTTCTGATTATCCGTGGCTGGAGCCTCAGTTACAGTTTTACCTTCATCTGGGAGTCCACAAGTTTGTTTGCCATTAGATTGGTTGTCTTCACCTGCATATGAGATAAAGATGCTCAAACCAAAATTATTTACTGAAATGATAATAACTACTTCTAAATTGGCTGAATCAAAGTAAATTCTTCAGAGCCATAATACGAATCAAAATATATTATTTGGATTATGTTCAGGACCAAAGAATGAATATCAGATGCAAACAAGAGTTACTGACATCCATAACATATAATATCCTACGGGAATCATAAATATGATTTCTTTGGTGAGGTGGAATGTTAACAATATTAAACCTAACTTGATAAAAGCTAAACACATTAAAGCTCATTTGTTTTTATTTGAAACAAGGTAGATACACAAAAACATGCAAGTTTAACAAATTTAAGACACACTTGCTCAAACATGGATTAGAGCCCCAAACTATCCATCCCAAAATGCTCTTGTTAAACAAGGACTAGTGATAATAGTAGGTGCATTGTTACATGCAAAAGCACAACTGGTGGGATATTACCTGATACTTTGGATGACGAATTGGTTTGAGTGACAAATATATTGACTCCTGAAGCAAATTCCATGTTCTTATAGATGTTCACCAAATTATCCATGTGCAGAGCAGGTCGGATTTCTATAACACCAAAAAATTAGAGGTTAAATAAAGAGAAAAGAGTTATAATAACCTACATAAAGAAAGCAGCAATGAGAATGTTACTTTGTTAAAGCAAATTGGACTAGCTTAAGTTTTGTGTAACTAAACATAAAAGTTCTAACAAGTAGAGCCATAATTACTCAAGAGCACAGGGGAATCATGAAAGAACATGCGAAGGGAAACTGGCTTGTCACTCACAATAAACCCCCACAGAAATAATATTCACGGTAATAAAAGCGGAATAATAATGTAGCACCGAGATACGGTAATTAACAATAATAAAAGAGTAACAATGACACCAAGATTTTTACGTGGAAAACCCTTCTGAATAAGGGAAAAAACTACGACCCCGAGAGGAGTAACTGATATCACTATAGTAAGGAATTTACACTTTGTAGGCCCAAGTAGAATACTACAAAGACCACTACAACACTCAAAAGAAATAACCCTCTTTTGATATTCCCACCTCATTACAATATCGCCCACTCTCTATTTTCCTCACAGACTATTTTCTTATACCCTATCTGTGAAACCTTACTCTTTTTTCTTTCTTTTTGTTGGTATTAAAAATGAGAGCCGAAGCTCTCATTTTATAGGCAGAAAACAGCCTGCCTTTCTTGAACTTTCATTTCTGCAACATGTCATTTTGGACAAAAACAACAACAACGTGGGCTGCTAATAAGTTGTCATCTTTGACAAAAGTGAGGAAGGAAGAAATTATCTTCCTTGAAATAGGGACTGGACCCCACCAATCTCCCCCTCCAGTCCCATTCGCCTGAAGGAGATAACACCGCAGTTTTTAGTTTGAATGTATGCGGACAAGTTCTTTGCATAGCTCAAACTTGTCTCTTGGTACCACTTTGGTCAGCATATTCGCAGGATTTTCGCTTGTGTGAATCTTTTTGACC